>JASAND010001564.1:0-30861 GCA_030248195.1 Trissonchulus latispiculum
TCGTTTTAGAAAAGAAAGTCTGTATAAACCATTCATGGCACACAACTGAAATGGATTAAATGTTAAGATACAAGAGTAAGATATCTCAAAGTATCTACGAACAATATACACAAAATGGCAAAAATAAAGCACAAAAATTAAGGCAAAAGTACCCAATGCATAGAAAGCTGCAACAAAAGAATGTAAGTAACAAATCAATTGACTGTACACTATACAAGCAAACATATGTATATCAAAAAGGCTACTAATTAAAGATACGTAAATATTTTTGTGGTTTTTAAATATAGTAATGATACCGGTTAGAATACACAAAAGCAACTAGCAAAACAGAACTTAGCTACTAAGTGCGAAATACTGAAAACTAAAGACTAAATATAGACTAGTGGTTAATATCATAACAAAAATACAACATAATCAAAAGAATAAAACAAAATTTAAATGCAACTAATTGTACTTCACATACGCATACATAGTATCGGTAAGCCGTCTACCGGCAGTTACCCAAAAAGTACCAGAATTTGAGCGGAAAAGCTGGGGCACATAATTAAATTTAACTGCACGTATAGCTCTTGCCCCGTAAAAAACTCACAAAACTGCAAAACTTCAGAAAGTATTCCGCTTTAAAGTCCCATGAGATTCGTTCAAATCCACGTTTCAAGAATTTAAGGTCTTCAGTAAATAAACTACTGGCTAAGATTCATCAATGAAAGACTACTCAGTTGAAGACCAACTATACGTAGCTCTTTATAATGTGATTATTTATTTGCTACCAATGAGACCACAACGAATTGTTATTAAAACGATTGATTGTTTTACAAGGGCAGCCACGCACTTATTGTGTTTGATACACGATAGATACGCCTTGTAATATAAAAATACCCAGAAGTAAAAAGTACATAGTTGTGCGCGATATCGTTGCGCGTGCCCAGCTGGCTTAGTTACGTCGCTCATCCTGTTCCTGCATGGACTTCCACTGGCGCGAAAAAATTCTCACAGTTTGTGGAAAATAAGCAGTCATTACAGGTAGTACAGAAGCTATTATTGCAAGTTCTTGACTACAATGAGACATCGTTTCATCCAGTTCTGTTACATCTTTCTGCTTTACAACCGATTCCTTTTCTTGATTCGTAGTTATTTCTTTGGATCCTCTGCTCCTAGCATTAGTGACGTTATCTTGTATGGTTTCTTGACTGAACTTAACGTTGTTACTATTATCGACAATATTATTGGTATCTACAGTACCGTCGTTACTAGTATCTACAGCATTATTGTCCGTACGTACCTCCTTAACACTACTGGTGGTAGAAATTGGATCTTTCGTATTCGTCTCCAACTCCTCCAACACTTGGGGGTTCACATCTGGCAACAATTTCAACCGATTTACATGTATCACTTTACTAATATCCCCCGTTTTCAAACTACGCAATCGTACATTCTGTTCAGATAACACTTCGATTATCCGGTATGGCCCATCATATTTTGGAGCCATTTTAGACATTGTACCTTGCGGCACAGGCACTTGAGTCACATTACGCATAACAAGTTGGCCAACAGCAAAATTCTTACAACGTACGTACTTATCATAACGTTTCTTAACAAGTTCCGTCTTGTCAGCAATAATTTGAGAAGTCAATTGCCAATTTTCAGTCAAAGTTCGAATCAAAGACGTTTTGTAGTTATTCAAAGAGTCAACTGGTTTATCGATATTACCAAACAAAAGATCTTCTGGGACTTGCGCATCTCTTCCAAACAATAAAAAGTACGGAGTATCTTGTATAGTAGAATGAACAGATGTTCTATATGCATGCATGGCAAAAGCAAGTTTTACATCCCAGTCTTTCTGATTAACATTTACGTACTTCTTAACTAATTCACGTATTGTACCGTTCACTCGTTCAACCAGACCATTCGATTGCGGATGGTATGCGGTAGTACGTAGTTTTTTTGTACCCGTTAGCTTGAAAAGAGCTGTAGTAACTTCAGCTTGAAAATTTGGACCTTGGTCGGTTACAACTTCTGAGGGTACACCGTAGCGCAAGATAAACTCGTTTAAAAATATACGAATCAAAGTTTCAGCTTTTTCATTCTTTAACGGCCATGCTTCTGCCCATCGTGTTAACTGGTCAATAACTACTAGTGCACAAACGTTCCGCTTATTGCTAGTAGGAAAATGAACCACATCTGCGTAGACTCTTTCGAAAGGTTTAGTAACTGGAGGATACGCTTTCATTGGAGCTTGAGGATGCCTCGGGCCTATGGTGAACTTTGCGCAAACAATACAATTACGTACAAACAATCTAACGTCCCTAGACATAGTAGGCCAGTAATATTTCATAGCGATTCTATAATGAGTTTGAGGTACACCCTGATGACCACCTGTATCGATAGCAGAATGATTTTGCTCCAAAATATAATTACGAAAGACTCTAGGTACACAAGTGAAACGCCGCGAAATTTTTCTTCGTTTGTCCGTGTGCCAACGATATAAGATTCCGTTTTCGATTTCGAAATCTTCCTCAAATTTTATAAGACGATACGTATGCTCATCTTTTGGCAAAGTTCCATGTTCTAAATATTTTATAAGAGGACCAAAGTCTATATCGTCAATGAGAGCTTGTGACCAATCTAAATCCGAGTATTTTTCAACTACACAGACTGGTGGATACATATCTTCGGTAACGTCAAACTCATCAGAGGCATGAGCAAAAGCTTTAGACTTAGGTTCTAACGCACACGTATCCCTACCACTAGTATTGTTATTAGAAACGATAGTAGACTGAGGATTACGGGAAAGTGCATCTGCGACAGGATTATCGACTCCTTTTCGATGTTTAGTTTGAAAAGTATATTCTCCCAAGGCGATTGACCATTTGGCTAAACGACTGTTTCCTTGCCTTTTCGGATGCGTAAAAATATACTTTAAAGCCTCATTATCAGTGTACAGTAAAAATTCACGATGACGTAGGTAATGTTGAAAATGTTTACAAGCCCATACCACAGCTAACCCTTCCAATTCCACAATTTTATATCGTTTTTCCGCACAAATTAATGATCTACTAGCATACGCAATAGGTTTCGGGTTATCCTCCCCAATTTGATCTTGTTCAAGTACTGCTCCCAAACCAACAATGCTAGCATCTGTAGTCAACTGAAAAGGCTCATCCCAATTTGGGTAAGCTAGTACCGGAGCATTAGTCAAAGCATCTTTTAGATCTTGAAAAGCCTTCTGACAAGTTTCACTCCAATAAAACCCTTCATCCTTTTTCAACAAAGCATTCATAGGTGCTGCAATTGAACTAAAGTTACGTATAAACCGTCTATAGTAACCTGCCATTCCCAGAAAACCACGCAGTTGTTTCACCGTTTTTGGTGTTGGAAAATTCTGAACCGCTGTAACTTTACGTGGATCGGTCTCAATTCCTTTTTCAGAAATGAAATGGCCTAGGTATTCAACCTTTTTACGGAAAAATACGCACGCATTGTTTTAAGCCGTAAACCGTGGTCAGATAACTTTTGAAAAACAACTTTCAGCGCATTTTCAGAATGATGATCTTCAAGTGTTCTACCAAACGGTATTAAAAGATCGTCGATGTAAACAGGCAACTCGGTGAAAACTCTTTCCATCAGCCTTTGAAAAGTAGCCGGTGCATTAGTCAAACCAAAAGGCGTCACGTTGAAATCAAGTAGACCCATATGAGAAATAAACGCGGTTTTTTCTTTATGTGGAGGAAACATCTCAATTTGCCAGTACCCGCTGTTTAAATCCAAGTAAGAAAATTTCCCCTTACTGAACATCTCTAATATTTCATCGATCTTAGGTAACAGGATAACGATCTTTCCGAGTTATTTTATTTAACTGGCGATAATCTGCGCGATAAAACAGCGAGTAGTGCCGTCTTTCTTTCCAACCAACCTCTACAGGCGATGACCATTGACTGTCTGATGGAGAACAAATCCCTTTTTCCAGCATGGTCTTGATGTCATTTTTCTATCTCCGCTCGTTCCGCAGGATTGACACGATAAGCCTTTGCTGTCACAGGACCGGCCATTCCAGTATCTATCAAATGTTGACCTGTTTTACATCTACCTAGGTTATCTGGCGTAGCGAAGATATGTACGTATTCTCTTAATAGGCGGCAAAACTTACCTTTGGTCTTTTCTGTGCATTCGAATTTATCCACTTGTGCCTCCTTCAGGAATTGCTCATATAATTCATCGTCCGTTGGAGTTGTCGTTTCCGATGTTGCTTTCTGTTGTTGTTCTTTTAGCTTCTCAGTGATATTTATGGGTTTTCCTTGGTTTTCATCAATATATACGTACGTATCATTAGCGGTTTGTGTTGTCAATACCTCAGTATTTGACTTAGCTAAATCCGATTCACATACGTAATCTTGTTCTAACCAACTAGTTCCCATGTGTAATAGCGACTCCTTGCCTTGACTATTCTTAACAGAAATTAAGTCATCAGCGTAAGCTAACACCATACCAGTTCGCCGTTCTAGTGGTTCTTCACTCAAGTTCCAAATTTTAATTTCCTGATGTGACTGATCTTTCGAAATTACACCAGGAACAACATAACAATTGTACTTTTCCACCACATCCGTCGAGTTACGTATTAGCTTAGGCTCACTTTCAAATCGTGAAGGCCAAGGCGCTATTGTAGTATTAACGTACGTAGATTTATCATTATAATAAGTAACTGGTGTATCGTTATTTTCGTCTGCATTGTCGCGCTCATTCTCACAAGACACGGAGACCCAAGCTTCAGAATTTGCCGGAATAGTAGCTCCCACTCGTAAACAAATATTCGTAACCTTTGGGCTAGCTCTTCCAATAATTTGCAAAATGCTACGTATTTGTGGTGCTCCCAAAAGTGGAACTTCTTTGAAAAGAGGATGGTAAACGGAGTGACGGCCTAATAACATAGACCAACCATAGTAGGAGAGAAAATCCATGCCCAGTAAAATATCGTAAGGGCAAAACTCACTAATTAAAAACTCGTGAGGCCAACGATAGCCTTGAAAGGAAAGGTCGAATTTGACTTTACCTGTAAAATTTATGGACGTTCCATTCGCAGCCGTAGCTTTTTCTGGTTGAGTTTCCAAAAAGGTTAGGCTTTCAGGAGTTCTGACCTTTAGATATTCCACAAAAGCTTTAGAAATGACAGAAATATTTGCACCAGTATCAATTAGTGCCAAAACATTGGCGCCTCCTACAGAGGTTACAATAAGTGGAGAATTTACAGGTGGAATTTTAGTCTGAGCACCCACAAAATACTGATCTTGATGAACAAATGCTGCCAAATAGTTACGATTATTAGTTACGAAGTCCGTTTTAGGTGCCTTTTGTGGCTGAGGACGGGAATTAAATGATTCTTGATCTAAATGTTCAGTTTCGGAAACAGATGTTTCACTCAAAGTTTGATCTGAAGATGAACTTTCTTGAGATTCATATTCAAAAAGGAACCTTCCGGGAAAATCTGGATCAGGAATCTTGTGAGAATGCCGTTTCTGATGCTGTTTGCGCTTTTTATTTGGCTTTCTCAACTTTTCTTGATGTTTCTGAGCGTCTTTCGTGCGACTATTCTCATTTCGTTTCCCCTCTAAAGTCGAAAAGTCATGTTCCTTCGTTTTCACCTCTGGTTCTGATGCCTCTTCTATCCTTCTGAGACGCTGAAGTCGTTCGAGAAACTCCTCTTGATCTTTTCTAGTCGTTGTTGCGTTTGCAGGGAGCGCCTGCATATTTTTCATACCCGAGTTTTCAAAAATTAAGGCATCAGATGATTTTGCCACGTCAGGTATATGGGTTTCATCTTTCCTTGCTGAATTCTGAGGTAACATATTGCCATTAGAAGCGATAGATTCCAAAGAATTCCTCACTGCTGACGAACCCATTTGCCTAGAACTATTCCTAAAAACCAACTGCCCTTGATGCATTGACTGCTGAGTCTGCACATCATGCCCACCTATTTTTATACTACCGTTTGGCAAAAATGGCCCATTTCCTCGCAAAAATGTTCCATTTCCCCAAACTTGCACGTTGTTAGCCTGATTCGTCGGTCTAACAACCCGCTGTTGCTGTCCAGAACCTCCTTTATACCACTGTTCCGCAGAACTGATCGCATTTTGCCAGTAATTTTGGCTAGGGGGGCGCCATCCATTCGGTCTATTGATGGAGGCACCGCCATTAGATTTTCCATTTGATGGAAAATACTGTCTTGGCGAAAAAGATCTATTATTGGAATAATTCCAACGATTATTCCAAGTTCTCGCTGTATTATTGCACTCATAAAGAGGAGTAGGTCTAAAATTTGGCAATGTTCTAAGATACCTGAGTTTTTCTGGAGACACTGGCACTAATCTCTGAATGCGAGGATTTCGCATACTATTCTGAGATCGAAAATTGCAAAAATTGGTATTATACGTATGTTTCTGCTGATGTTGACTTTGCACGGGAAAGTTAGGCCTGATACGAGAAAAATCCAATGTACGTATATCGACATTCTGTAAAAACTTTTGCAGCTGAGACTGCAACAAACTTAGGGAATTTTGATTCGCACTTTGATTTACATTCCCTCTTGTGACGTCTGCATACGTAGGCTTAAAAACCGCACAAATTTGATTAGCACTTATCGTCTTTTCTTCCGGAAACAGTTGAGCGAGACCCTCCAAAAAGTTGGGGGTTTTTTCTGACAACGAATTAATTTGTGCTTTTTGCTCACTGATATACGTACACTGGTTTCCGGGTACAGATTCTACTGCGGAGGTGCACCCCCGGAATTTCCGGTGCACCCCGCTTGCTGAAAATTCTGCAATAATTGCACTAACTGTGAAGTAGGATCAACTTCAGGCTGAACAGGCGTCAAAAAGTTTACAGAAGCTCCTTGATTGCGATTCTGAGTAGATCCTTGTGACTGAAAAACGCGTCCACCCGGATCAATAAAAATTTCATTGCCAGAATTATTATACGTATCTTGGCCATTACCGCGCCGACCACTACGGCCTCTACTGTTTCCTTGGCCTCGACCGTAATTTTGACTGTAATTTCGATTTTGGCCTTGAAAATTGCCCCTAGAACCCTGATTGGAATAATTGCGGCCTCTACCTCTCTGAAAATTACCTCCGCCCCGTTGATTTAGGGCACAATTTCGTGAAATATGACCAGGGTTGCCGCATGTGTAACATGTGGGTTCTGATCTCTGATCTTTTTCTGCTGTATTTTGAGTTCCCGAGGTAGATGCTTGAGCTGCATTTACCATAGCTTCACTGGATGCACATGTGGAGGGGGTTTCTGACTTTCGGGACTCTCCTTTCTCCACCTCCAGGACAATATCCCTTTTCGCATTCCGAATTTGAACTTTCCTGAGTTCTTCTTGGAGCTCTTTCAAAAGTTTTTCGTGCTCCTGAAAACTTTCGTCTTTTTCCAATGAAACACTACAAACTTTGGCTTTACCCCGAGCTTTCGGCTCCTTTTTGCGGGGTTTTGGGGGCTTTTCATCTTCACTGGAGTCTGAGCCCTCTGGCTCATTTTCTTCTTCCAAACGGGACAGTTTTTCAATAACTTTTCTCAATTTGCCCATAGTTTGTCCCCCAAGACTCAATATCCGATAATAAAGCCACTCCGAGCTGTCTGAGACCAGGCTTCAGACCTTTTCTGAGTTGTTCAAAAATATAACAAGCTCGGTCGTTTTCGCTTTCATTAGGGAATGCCTTTTTGGCCAAAACTTCTAGTTCTGAAGCAAAATCCTGAATATTTTCATCGGGTTTTTGCGTACGTACATAAAACTTCCTTGAATGTTCTACAACAGTACGCTGAACCGGCTCATAGAGGGTCTTCAACAATGCTACCAGCGCCTCATAGGTGCTAGGGATTCCTAGGGATGCAATTTTATGAACAACGTTTTCCCCAATTTTTGTCAACAAAATACCACGCCACTTATCTCTATCGACTTCATTTGCAAGGGCGATTGCTTCAAAAGAAATAATCCAATCAGCGGGGGAAAGGGCGGTATCCCGACCATTATAAGGACTAAGCCCCTTAAAGAGGGGAATAAACAATTTTAAATCCGCCATTCTTTTCTCCCGTAAAAGGCGTTCAGCGTGTTGTGCACGTGTCTCAACCGTGATGAAATCGGTTCGGATACTTTCAACCAAAGTACGTATTCTTTTCCACCTTTCCGACGCTTCTTGAGCCGATTCACCGTTATAATTAATTTTTAGATTATTACGTACGTACACAAAGAAAATTTCAAAAGTGGTTCTATAAACGAAAATGATTCAAAATCGCCCAAAAACAGTGTACACTACGTACAAATAAATCCAATAAGCGTTTTATTTGTCAATGGGGCCAGCGGCCTTCCCAAAAAAAAACTATTTTTACGTATCCGAAAAAAAAAATTTCGAAAATGGGGGTTTTAGAGATAGGTCTAAATCCACTCTAAAACTTTAAAAATGGCAAAAACAGCACGGTACCACTACGTATTACGTTGGAAAAGGATCAGGTAGGTATGCCCAGGCTTCTAGGCCTCTAAAAATATCCCAAATCAAAAATAAAAAATTGAAAATGGGGCCTTTAGGGTTGGTTATAAATCCACCCTAAAAATCAAATTTTTGGATGGGGGGCCTCAAAATATTTTTCACAGCTTGGGGGAAACCTCTAAATAACTTCTTTAGCTTTTGAGCTATCTCCAAGGGCTTCTACACCCACAAAAAAATTTTGAAAATCAAGGTTTTAGGGTTATCTAAAAATACCCCAAATTCAAAATTCTTCGGGGGGGACCCTAAAAATATTTTTCAAAGGTGGGGGGAAGGTCCAGAAAAATTCTACTGGCACCAAAGTGCTCAAAAAGTACTCTACACCCAAACAAAAACTTCAAAATGGGGGGTTTAGGGGGGGTCAAAAATTCCTCCCAAAATCCCAAATTTTAATTTGTGCGTCCACTGATAGTTTATGCGTGGTGTGTGTGATTAAGTATTCCACTTCTGAAGGAATAGTTAACCCGTGCTTCCCTAAAAATTTAAAAATTTTCAAATTTTTCAGCAATTTTTCAAAATTCGGGGGGGGGGGTCGAAAAATCGCCAGAAAATGCTTTAAAAACTACAGTTATATATTCTTTCAGTCTCCCCCGTCTTGCCCTAGCTATAAAAAATAAAAATACCTACGTAGCCGATGTTTTTCTCCATTTTCTTCCCCAAATTTTTGTCGCCAACGGATGTTTTTCAAATATCATCATCATAAGCCAGTCACCTAGCTAGTGTTTCGTAATTCAAAAATTTGAATTTTAGAAAAGTCTGCAAAACTAAATCAAACCTATTATAAAAGAAAGCCTATATTCTGTAGTTTCTAAACATATAAGTTTTATTTCTCAACTCTCAAAATTAAGCGAGAAATTTATAAATGAAAATTGTCGAAATTTTCGAAATTTTCAAAATCGGACAACAGTCGTGAAACGGTCGCCAAATATTAATTCCTAGCCTATTGTCCGATGGATAGGCTAGAAATCGGGAGGCTAAGCGATTGCAGGTCTAACTCAAGTAATTCTCGCTGTTCACTACCTGCCTAACTAATAAATCTAAACCCTATCATCAAAAGTCTCACAACAGAACTTACAATTCTTTACCAAACATTAGCGGGTGTCGGAAGGGCATACAGTAATATTAGGCATCCAGTAAAATATAAAATGTGACAAGCACGCACTACGAAGAAAATACAACAACTAACTAATTAGCAATTAACACCTGCTTATATAGTTGATTTCTTTTTGACTAGTGGACTTACACGAGAGTAATGAAATGATTCAAGGTTTGCCAAAGTCGAAAGTCACAGAATAGCTGGTATTTAACACGGGAATAACAATAACAACAACACCGTATAGGAGAAGAATTAAGATGGATCGATTTTAAGAAGGTCAGATGGTATCGTCTCTGGAATAGAATTACTCTGGGAGTGCCTCCTGCCTAAACAGCTTCCCCTCTTTTGACTCACTTCGTAGCGTTGACAATACGCATACCCTGACGCAATTATGTTCTAAAGTTGAAGGGGGCTACTAAAATCGACTTGCCCCGACTTTGTCCAATTGGCCTACTTTTTGGCAAAGATATAGAGCATGGTTGTGGTCAAAAAAATATCGGGTACTGAGATCTTAGCTGCCGTCTAGCCATGTGCAGCCTTCGCGTTTATGTGCCCGACCCCCATTTTTCGCAACTACCAACATAATTAATTAAAAAACTTCTTCTGACTGCTAGGCCCAAGCTTCAAATCTGCCATTTGCCAATATGATGTGGAACATATGTACCTACCTGTGAAAAATACTAGATGTCTGTATCTTATCTGCATCTAAGGGAATTACTCTTGAAAGTTGAAGTTTCGGCAAAAATTTAAAAATTTTTGGCTAACAAAAGGAAAATTTTATTACAGGTGCGAGCTATAAGGCTGTAATTTGGCATAAAATGAGGCCCTATAGGAGTACTCATTTGTGCCAAATGGCAAGAAATTCTGGCGCGTGAAAAAATTTTTATGTCAACTTTAATCTTCAAAAATCTCCAAAAACGCCTTTTTTAGGCAATGGTACCCCAGAAATCGAAAAAAATCAAATTTCTTGAAATTAAATTTTTTGAGATATTTGAACTCAGCGAGGTAGAAAACACCCCCACAAAAGATTGCAGCTCGATTAGTGAAGGTTTCCGATTTCTATGGCTGCAGAAAGCCTCTACACAGGATCCGACAGACTGAAAATGACGGTTTCTGCAATTTTTGAGGATTAACGTTGACATAAAAATTTTGTCACGCGGCAGAATTTCTTGCAATTTGGCAGAAATGAGTACTCCTATAGGGCCTCCTTTTATGCCAAATTACAGCCTTGTAGCTCGCACCAGTAACAAAATTTTCCTTTCGTTAGCCAAAATTTTTTAAATTTTTGCCGAAACTTCAACTTTGAGGAGTAATTCCCTTAGATGCAGATAAGATACAGACATCTAGTATTTTTCTGCAGGTAGCGACATATGTGCCAAATCATATTGGCGAATGGCAGCTTTGAAGCTTGGGCCTAGCAGTCAGTAGAAGTTTTTAATTAATTATGTTGGTAGTTGCGAAAAATAGGGGTCGGGCACATAAACGCGAAGGCTGCACATGGCTGGAAGGCAGCTAAGATCTCAGTACCCGATATTTTTTGACCACACCCACGCTCTGTATCCTCACCAAAAAGTAGGCCAATTGGACAAAGTCGGGGCAAAGCTTTAGTAGCATCCCGTTAAACCCCTCCTTAATTGTTCTGCACGAGTTTTTCGCATTTTACTCTGTTCGCAACTTCCTTAGGCACAGAGGGTCAAAGGGATGTAGTCTCTGAGCCTTTCTGTAAAATCTGGGAAGGGCAAAGGTGTCTTGTCAGATCTAGACTCTGGTTGAATTGGGTATATTTGCTCAATCTTCCTGGAGAGCGTTTCGCCATAGATGTTTGTTAAAATGAGCCGCTGCATTGAACAAAGTTTACTGAAGACCTTAAAAACGTAATGAAAAATGTAGGAAGATAAAGTAGTTCTTACAAAGAACGGTTACAATGTATCACCTCATACTTAAATGTTGTGGATGAAAGCTTGTTAAAACTTTTAACTTCCAACACTCCCCCTCAAACGCTACATTTAAAGTACAAATTTAAGACCGTTTTATTTTCACAGTAACGCAAGGTTTCTCACTCCATTCCTGATGTTCTTCAAATTTCGTACCATGCTGTTGATGACATCCGCCCAGGGAATCCTTCCCACCAGGGGATACACTAGGCCCAAATGACAAGGTTCTACCTAAACCGGAAACCGCAGATAGAACCCGTTTTAGCCTTGGGAAAAACACAGTACAGCACGCAAATCAGGAAACCCAGCAGTTGACCACCCCAATGTCCATCACCATTTTCCACCGCAAACATCACTCTTTGCCAACTGTCCCTGTTTTCCTTACAAATGACCCATCCGGAACTCGTGGTCTGAACTGGACACCGCATTTTATACAGGTTACCTTCCCTGTGCCCGATTCCCAGCACCCTGTGATTCTTTTTAATCCAGCACTGCTCACGGCCAAAGACCACTTTTCCTCAGCTGCTCACAATCGCGCTCACCGAAAGCAGATTCTTTTTCACTTTCGGAACACTCATCAGTTTGATTCTTTTAGGCCTAGTTTCCCCCATTACCAAACTAACCTCTCCTGTTCCAGCCACTTGAATCTCACTGTCATCTCCCAGTCTGATGACCTTCGGTACCTTGAATTCTTTGTAGTTCTGCAACAGTTCTTGCTTGTAGCAGATATATATATATATATATACATACATATATATATATATATATATATATATATATATATATATATATATATATATATATATATATATATATATATATATATATATATGCTGTTGCACCACTGTCGAGATACCAGGTTGGTTGGGCGTCGCCTTGTGCAAAGAAACAGCTTTCTTCCCCATTGTTCAGGACATATTCTTCACTGTCGCTGCTGCTATCTTCTTTATTTACAACTTGTGCAGAACTTGCTCTTTCTTTCGCATCGGACCGCTTGTCGCTATCACAATCATAAGCATAGTGTCCACGTTCTCCACAGGCGTAGCAACGTCCTTTAAATTTGCACCTTTGTCCGCCTTTCTATCCCTTCTGACCGGACCATACTAGGGCACTATTCTCGAGAGCTTTTTCACTTCTGTTGTGCTTGCTTTCTTCATGCAAAAGTCTCGCTGTGACAAACTCAAAAGTGAGGTCATCTGCACGGGATTCCAGCGCAGTGATTAAGCTTGCATACGTTTCAGGTAAGCTGCTGAGAAGAGTTGTAACTAGATTTTCTTCGTATATGGGAGCATCAATCGCCTTTAGCTTGTCAGCTAAATCCCGGACGCGGTTGATGTGGGCGATCATATCTTCGTCACTTCTCTTCGTTACTATGAAAAACTGACGCCGTAGGAATAACTTGTTCGCCAGCGTACGCCGTTCGTGAATCGAGCATTGCTTATTCCAGGCTTCCTGGGCAGTTCTTGAGGCTCTCACCAACTGCAGCTGTAGATCCTCCAAATTCAAACAGATAATCGCCAATGTCTTCCGACCTTTCTGACGGAACTCCGTTATTTGTCTTTCAGTAGCTCTTTCGGGCTCCTCCGCCGTCCCATCCACATGGCACCATAGTCCCTTCTCTTCAAGGATCAGCTGAATCTTGAATTTGCACAGGCTAAAATTCGTGCCATCGAACTTATCGATGCGCGCCGATCTGTCGGACTCGTTGGTACCCGTGTTAGCATACAACGCCTGGGCCCATAACCTGTTAAAATGAGCCGCTGCTTTGAATAAAATTTACTGAAGACAATAAAAACGTAATGAAAAACGTAGGAAGATAAAGAAGTTCTCACAAAGAACGGTTACTATGTATCACCTCATACTTAAATGTAGCGGATGAAAGCTTGTTAAAACTTTCAACTTCCAACAATGTTTTTAGGAGATTATGTTTGCAATGTTCCCCTCGGATTCTGTGAAACATGCTCAGATCAAAACTGTCCTGCAACTGTACAAAGCTATGTGGACGCGGACGAGTGTGATGTTGACTGTGCAGCTCAAGGTATGATTCAGGCCATTAACTTAGAAACACCGATCGATATAACTGAAATTGGCCGAATTTGCAAGCAGACAGATACGATTATTTTATTATTTTATTCGTAAGATTCTTTATTTAACTATGAATACATTAAATAACTTCACTTGGATGGATGGATGGATGGATGGATGGAATGGACTAACCGCCCCGCAGTACTTAGCATACGTGTGCTTGGGGGGGGGTTTGGGGGGGGGGGGGGTTTCCACCCCCCCCCCCCAGACCTGAGCTCACCCCCCCCCCCAGAATCCGATTTTTTCCGGTAAAAAAAACCGGAAAAATCCGGTTTTTCTGGCGGCCTTGGGCCGCCCTTCACCCCCCCCCCCCCACAACTTCCCCTCCTGCACATGTCTGGTACTTAGAATCAAAAATCACGTACTGTGGACCCACCTCTGGATTGCATTAGTATGCCCCAAGGTCCCTACTACTCACACCAACAGTAAAGTATATATACGCATGTGTATATATACTTACAAAGCAGCATCAAAGATAAACAAAAGTAACTATATACACAATGTCTCCTCAAAGCCCCTCATAAAGATGCAATCCACAGCGATGACTCACTATATGTATATAAACCAATTGACGTACTAATGTACTTAACTCTGAATACTCTGAATCATTCACGTTGTTTCCTGAAATTAGAAGAAGTGAATAGTAATGAATTAATGAACAATGTAATGAATAGTTAAGATTAACCCGATGTCTTTTGATTTCAGCTGGTCTCAGCTTTCAGTGCCCTGACGGTCCTGCTGGTATCTGTCTTGATTGTCTTGAGCACGAATGTGATCCCTCAAAAGAAAAGTATCACGATTTCAGAATATGTGACGAGTACTGTGGAATGCCAATGAAACCAAATCAAATGCCAGAAGGTACATTATCTTTCCCGAAGAATGAGAACTTGTGTGCTGAGTATACTGCTTGAAAGCTTACTGAAAAGTAGTAATAAGTAATAACTGATTTGTTCGAAATAAAATATTGTCATTATTGTTACGCGTTTTGAATTTTCGTGTTTTTATAGATTTCCCGGATAATATGGAGCAAAGCATACAAAAGGAAGCTATTGGTGAGTTCAGAGGCCAGTGTTATCAAAGCCCAAACCCGGGTTAAGTCGCTAATCCTGATTAAATTCCTGTGTTAAAGATTGTGTTAAAACACGGGTTAGCGATTAAACCCGGGCTTGGGCTTTGATAACATTGACCCAGTTATGAATTAAGTGACTTTTGTTAGAGATATACTATGTGGACATATACTGAGACGATTTGATTTACTAGCAGCACCATAACAAGTACTACTGATTCATTAAGCATAGTACGGAATCTCACTTTTGCTCTATAAGCTACTTTTCTAATACTTCCACTTAGCCAGTAGAGCAAAAAAGTGTTAAATAGCAAAGTAGCAAAGCCTTAAGATATTAGAATTATAGAGCATGCTGTTTCAATGACTTTGACTGGATTCACATGTTAGCTCCAACTAAAATACCAATCTGAGCTTGCTTGCTGCACATTCGCCCGCCATTCACTGTTGCAGACAATTTAATAGTTTGAATCTTAGTATCTTTTTAAGCTCTTTGAATCATTTCTTTGTTCCACGTCATTCTTGTCATTATGATCCAAGCACAACAGGCTCAAAGTCGTTACTTCTGCAACTTTAGGAAATTCTAAAAATTCTGCTCAAATAAATGAAATTGCATAGCAATGTCCAATGGCATGGAGACCTGCATCCTCAGGTTCTACCCCAATACCGTACATTCATAAAACAATTTCCACAAGCCCATCAACTGAGTCCATCTCGTACTGGATCAATTTCAGTCCATTCTACATCACCAAGGTGGTCAGCTGTACGTAGTTGTGTCTCTCAGGCTCCCAGGAAACTCTGTCGCTGTAGGCGACCAACATATGAATGTCATTTTACAGTGCAAAGGTATGCAGCCGCAGAATACGTGGGCTGGGCCCATAATCTGTTAGAGATTGTAATGTGGACATAAACTGAGACAATTCAGTTTACTAGCGGCACTATAACATGTACTAACGACTGACTCATTAAGTATAGTATGGAATCTCACTTCTGTTATATTAGCTACTTTTCTAATAACTTTTGACCCGCTGTTGTTGTTATCGTGTGCTATGTAACAAATAGGAAATACTGGCTACGTGATCTATACTAGTAAAGATATAGCAGGCCCCAGCTGTATTTAATTTAAATAAAATTGCTTACCCCAGGAAGTGGTGAACGGTCATCATACTCATCTTAGCCAGATAAACAAATGGAGGAACTAAGATGTTGATGATAATTGATAAAATTAATAATTAAACAATTAAAATATAAAAATATTTAGCTTGAAAGCATGAAAATCATCGTTAAATTAAATAATTATCGGTAAAAGATCAGGACAGATCAATTAATACTGGCTTAGACTAAGATCTAAGATTGACTTAGTACGGTTTTTTATTTAATGAAGCAAGATTTTGAAATGCTTGGAAATATTTCAGGAGAAGCTAAACCAGCTGCATCTTCCAATGATCGGATGAAAACAATACCTTCTTCTGGTAAGCTAAACTTCATTCAATCAAAACTCAGTGTTGATATATGATAAGTTGGGAAGGATGCTGAAAGTACAGCAAAAATCAAATTATGAACGATTTATTAATTTCAGAAATAAAGTTCCAGTGTTTGGGACCTTGGGTTTGCTTTCCGTGCCAAGGAAGCGACTGTCTCACAACTGTGGTTAGCTACTCGTCAGAACAGAGATGTTCAGAAAAATGTCAGAGGCCTAAGGACGCCCCAGAACCCGGTAAATTTCCAGTTGCGTGGATTATTTCTTCGATTCCATTGAACTTACATTTTTGTGCAGATAACACTATGATAAACGTAAATGCGAATTTAGACGATTCTAAAGAAAGTTTTAATTTCAAAGGAAAATGGACAATGGAAAACAAAAAATGCTATAAGAACCACCTCAGCAGACTTCATCAAACTGAGAGCTCCACAGGTGCTCCATGGCACCTGTCTGGGGCCAATTTCATAAAAATTTGCGGATTTGCAAGTGCGAGTTTGCTAGTACTCGCACTTGAAACACAAGTGCGGATTACAAGTGTTGTAAGGGAAGCAGGCATAGGAAAGATTGATAAGCCTGCAATGGGAGTTCAGCTGATGGTCCCGTGGTGTAGTGGTTAGCATGTCTGCTCCGGAGTCAGAAGGGCCGTGGTTTGATCCCCGGCGGGACCAATTCTTTACTTTCAATGGTGAGTGAAAAGCTGAACCTCCCTCTTCCCTTCTATCTTCTAGGTCCTGGTTTCGTGGGTACGAGGGTGCCTGGCGCCTCCCGTTCGGGCTTGTCCTTGGTTTCTTCCTGATCCGCCAGCCCTGGTAGAAGCGCTACAGTGCATAAAACTTTTCCGTAAACTTGCGGAAATTAGCTAAGCAAGTAGCAGAACTTGACCCACTTGCAACGCAAGTGCGAGTACTTGCGTTGCAAGTGCGGTGTGAGTACAAGGAAAATTGACCATAATTTTTCAAAAAATCGCAACTCTTTCACCATTGCATGAAATGTATTGAAGTTTTCACAAAATGTGCAGAACATTTCAAAACAGTTGCTTCCTAAATATTATTAAAAACAAACGAAAATTAGGAAGGATATTCCAATTTTTTGAAAGTCGTCTTCATAAAAGCAATGTTATAATGTAAAGACCTACCAAATGAGCCGTTAGAGAAAAATTGAAAATCTAACGTGAATTGTAAATTTTCTAGATGAAATTAGCACAAATAACTCTTGACCCGCTCTGACCCGTGGGTACCCACCCACCCACTGAACTAAAAGTCGACCCGCGGTTACCCGCGATCCACTTCCAACACTTCTAAGCCCCCCAACCCGGACAAGGTACAAGTCCTACCGCCGTCAGGGGCAAGGGTAGAATTTTCTTGGGACAAGCCCCCCAGGATCCGACCCTATGTTAATGTATGCACACATAGTTATGACGCATGGCTCGATGTACTCGGTGCAACAACAACAGAAACGACAACAAAACAGTAATATTGTGGTGTAGGGAACTGGTGCAGGTTGGTTTAATCTCCAAGAATCACAGAAACGCAAGATCTCTAGCTTAGGTCCAAAGAAACACAGACTATCGTGTGATCGTAATCTGTTCAAAATGTTCTTTTTCTAGAATTTCAATTATCTTCGCTAGATTTTGTACAAGTCACACCAAACTTAAGCTTTTTTGTATCATTACATTTCCTCCCTTCCATAGAACAGCATTGGCAATACAGAAACAGCAATAAAAATGAAAACATATACACTTACTTTTACAGATTAACCCACTGAAACTTTAATTGGCAACCGAACACTTTTATTTTCCAATCTAAAGTTAGTTAATACTGAGTTATGATCGAGTGCGGTAGGACCTAGTAACAATCTAGGTGTAGAATGATGCCAAAATCCAGAGTTAGCTCTTGAAAGTAGTTCAGTTCCTGGAACTCACGCGATAGATGTTACCTATACTTTTTGGTTCGGGCTAATGAGTAAATATTTGCAATAGTACGGTTCAGCGATCTGTCCGATTTATCAGGTGCCTTACGTGTGGTGTATTTGTTATAGATCCGCCGATTCAATTCCAGTGCCTCACTCCGTATGGGTGCACCCCCTGTCAAGGACACAGTTGTGTCAAACATTCCAAAACATATCCATCTGTGAATGACTGTTATCAAAATTGTGCATTTTCTCAGTAAACATAACTGTAATATGTGTGTCAATCAACAGTGTTAGGTTGGCTGGTCCAGTTTCAGTGAACCATCACAGACACGAATGACGGCATTCCGAAAACAGAGGTTATAAGGACATTCTAATAATTAAATATTTGTGATTCTGGAGACAGAATCATATTTACTTGAACAACAGCCAAACTGTAGTTGGTCTTCAACCACCGCTACTTGGCTACATGGGTAAATTAAAACATTCCCAGTTTTGAAATTTTGATCACTTACATAATACATATACAGCAATTAATGACTATGTTTAGTAGCCTATAACAAAATCCTCATAAAGAAATATTTTCAAGCTGAAAATTTTGAAATATTCAAGGAAACCGGAAGTAAATTACTTGGGTGTTGGGTGTGGAGGTATACGATGGCTTTAAGCTCTCCTTTCCCGGGTCCCGTGCAAGGTAGGTATATACAAGTGCTACTGTCGTCAGAGGCAAGGGATAAACAAATTGGCCTAGATGTAAGCAAAAATGGCCGGAAATGGGTTTTACACTAAAATTTTCAAACATTTCCGACTTTCCTGAACATAAACGAGTAGTACCTGCTACAGTACTGGTGCTGCAGATCTAAGTCAAATTTGCTGATTACCAATACGTCGCATACTAAAGTCTGACCAAAAAATGTAGCGAGCGAAATTGTTTTGTTTCTACTAAGTTAGCGGTAGATTTTTGCTGCAGCAATGTATGTATTTTCTGAACCGTCATGGCATAAACTTTCGTTTGGTTGAAAAAGAAATTAGAAAACATTTAAATTCTTCAAAAGAAGCCGATTTTTAAGTTTGAAAGATCAGTAACTAGCCGTTCGATGTAAAATTAGCTCGTCCCAAACATATTGTATCCCAAATATAAACTAATTTCGTTAAGAATTTCGATAGTTGTTCAATTTTTTTCTATTTTCAAAATTCTTTGATATTTGCCGTTTTTCTAACTTTGACTGCCTATTATTCGCGACTCACTCAACGGAAAAATCTTTTCAATTGCATTTTCAGGACCGCTTATGTCTCAGCATTCATGTGATGGATCAATTAAACTTTATCCCCCCTAACAAAAGTTGGTCAACTTCAAAGGCTTATTGCATGAGATCAACAGAACTTAAGAGCATGATGAACTTTATATAAAGTTGGAATGTTCGAAATGTGCTTTATTTAATGGTGTTAAGCAGTGTGCTGTAGCTTGCTGTTATAAAGAGTTAAGTTTAAACGACTACCAAAAAGGCAGTAACTTTGATAATCTTTTAAGCTTAACTTTCATAGCAGCAGGCTGCAGCAAACTGCTTACACCATTAAGTAGAGACCTTCACGGGCCTGAATTTTCAGGCCCGGCCCGGCCCGTAAAAATTTCACCTCGGCCCGGCCCGGCCCGGCCCGTTTGAAAATTTTTCGACCTCGGCCCGGCCCGGCCCGGCCCGCTCCAACTTAGGCCCGGCCCGGCCCGGCCCGTAAGCTCAAAAGTTAGGCCCGGCCCGGCCCGGTCCCGTTTTTCCTAAAATTTTCTCCAAAATTGTTGGCAAAAAATAAAAGTTCAAATTGTACAGAATTTTATTCGTCATCGCAGATACCATTTTTAAGCGATTTCACGTAGCTCATGTTTACTTTGAGTGAGATAAAATAATGAGAAGTTCAGTTCTTGGTTGTAGGGAAGAATTCACTGATCAGTTTGTTGATTCAAAGTGCAATTAATTAAGAAGAAGGGATACTTTCCAAATATTAAATATAACGATATAAATAAATTTCAGATGCTAATGTACAAATTCGAGTTAAAGATTGCGTCATATAAACGCAAATAAGTTAAGTACATACGCCTGAACTCTGAAAGAGAAAGGAAATTAAGTAAGATCGAAATAAAAATCCAACGATTATTCAAAATTAATTTTAGAAAAAATAAAGTTTCCAATATAAGCTGCCAAAACTAAAAACAAGACAAAATCTTCAAATGAAAATACCAGGCCCGGCCCGAAGCCCGGCCCGCTCTAGTACTCGGCCCGGCCCGGCCCGGCCCGCACCCAAATTTTCCCTACCTCGGCCCGGCCCGGCCCGGCCCGTTTCACCTTAGGCCCGGCCCGGCCCGGCCCGCGGGCCGGGCCGGGCCGGGCTTACGGGCCTGAGTGAAGGTCTCTACCATTAAGCATTCCAATCGAGCATTGCAACGATGCATATAGATCATGCTCTAAAGCTCTGTTGATCTCTTGCAATAAGCCTTTAAAGTTGACCAACTTTTGTTGGGAAGGGGGGTAAAGTTTAATTGAACCCATGTGAATTTTGTGGTTTTTCAAAATTTGCAAATGGATTTTTTCGAAAAATATCACTTTTTGAGCCGTTATCGGCAATGTGAATCTAGTATTCTGTATTTCAGCTGCATTTCTGACAAGTTGTGCTATTTCGCATTGATTTGCCGCAACCAGTGTAAACTAGCCAAAAACCAGCTAAAAAGGGAAATTGTTTAAACATTTATTGCGGGCGGGCACAATATGAGTTGTGGCTACGACAACTTAACGTCGTTGGATTCTGTTCAGATTAAACTTTATGATTATACTATTTTTGTTCACTATTGTTGGATTCGCATTCCCGATATTTTTCGAAAAAATCTATTTTCAAATTTTGAAAAACCACATAAATCACATGAAAGCTGACACATAAGCGGTCTTGAAAATCCAATTGAAAACTTTTTCCATTGAGTGAGTCGCGAGTAATAGCTAGTCAAAGTTGGAAAAGCGGCAAAGGTCAAAGGGTTTTGAAAATCAAAGAAATTGAATAACTATCGAAATTCGTAACGAAATTAGTTTATATTTGGGGTAGAATATGTTTGAGACATGAGTTAATTTTCCACGGAACGGCTAGTTCCTGGCATCTACTGATCTTGCAAGATTAAAACATCAATTTCTTTTGATCAATTTTAATTTTTTCAAATTTCGTTTTCAACCGAACGAAAGTTTATGCCATGACGGGCAGAAAATACATACATTGCAGCAGCAAAAATGTAGGGCTAATTCAGTATAAGTGTGGAGGATAGAAAATTTGAAATACTAGGGTCGGGCCGAAATGCGTGAAATATGACTAAAATTCGTGAAATAATAATTGGATTTTTAGTTGATAATAGTTGATATTGAATTGATATTGAATTGTTTTTTATACTTTGTATTCTTGACTCTTGTATTTCGTATTCTGACAGATTTTGTTTGCATTCTGACACAAATTTTGTACACCTATAATCATATCCTATTTTATAGTTAGCTATGTATTTCCCTTTCTGGATTTGTTGAGTGTAAATCTAAAAGGTATTGGTATTTGATCCGTGATTGTCGCCTTTAATATTCGGTCTCTATTTGAAGTTGATTATTGTTCGCTAGTTGAGAGGTTTTGACAAAGAAGTTGGAAATTTTGGTTGTTTCGCGATGGACAGTTTTATTTGCGAAACGAATCCAAAATTGGGTACTTATCTCCCCAGGAAACTAAGTGGGGTTAATGCGTCCAAGTTTGGGATTTTTGGGAGCCTCCTTCACCCCGAGAGCCGAGTTCATACGTCACAGAGAAGTGACGTATGATGTTACACACACACAGAACACACTACATGAAGGGGAGCCGCAAGCTCCGCCTTACACGTCACGCGCACATGATTGACAGGTCTTCCCCAAAACCTCAAATTTTTCCCAAATTTTCAAATCAGTCGTGGTTTGGCCGCCGTACGATTTGGTTGCTTCGCTCTTACTTTGCTTTACGTTTCCACCTGTGTTGAGTACAACCGAGGGCCCACTGTGGGAGAGACCGGTTGGTACATTTGCTGAACAGTATAACCGAGGGCCCATTGTGGGATAGACCGGTATACTTCCCTTCTCTGTGCTTTATTCTTACCCGGGACCGGCCACGACTCGTTGTATTTTTTACGTCTGAATCTTTCTGTATTTGCCTGATCGGACCCATTTTCGCCTTTAGCCTAGTCTCCTGGGATTGACCTGTCACTGGATTTGCACGACACGGCTGGGATCGGAACTTTAGAGGCAACTTGGATCTGTGAGTTTGATGTTTCTAACCGGACCAAAACCAACTGAGATTTTCAAAGGAACTGACCAAAAAGCTAAGGTTAATTGTATTGTGTACACTCTCTGATTCGTCTGATCTATGAATGTCTGCACTTGTACTGCTGTCCATACTTTGTACTTGTCTTGTTGTTAGTACCTACAATCTGTGACTCTATATTATAATTGAAACTATACGTAGTTGAATTGACTGTAAAATAACCTTTGTAATTAATAAAATAATCATTTATTTAGACTTAGAGAACGGGCTTACCCTGCGACAGAGCGAGCAAGTTTAGATTTAATTAAGTATTACTTTAGCGCAGATTACCGAGTAGATTAGTAACTTTAGTCTTAATCCAAACGCATATTAAATGATAAATCTTGATGACCCCTGTGTATGTGAGCGTGGGATTCTAAGACTGTCAGACTAAAACCAATGCCTAAAACCGATTTCCAGAGATCAGTGGTTAACCTTGTAAAATAAGTAGAGAAAAACGACCTCCCCCCTATTAGCCTTTTCTTTACATAAACAAAACAATTTCGTTCCCTACATTTTTTGGTCAGTCTTTATATATCTGGTCGCTCTTAGAATTAATTGCGTAAATGGTGCATCAAATACAATTTTACAACATATGTCTTGGCAGTTGTCACTCCTACCAGTCGCAAAAGTAAACAGTCACGTATCCAGTGTGGTCAGAATGTTTATTAATGGCACATTATGTACGTTACTTTTTAAAAAATAATCATGAAGCTCGACTAGCTCAGTATTCTCAGTTCGCAATTCTCAGAAATTGTTGGGCTTCCAGAGATTGCAGAAATCGTGTCCGAGAATGCTTATTTGATTTTTCTGTTTCCCTTTTTCCTCATTTCTGTTTTCTCGGCCATTTTGATGCAAACATCCTTCAGTTGAGCCATTCTATGAGGCGACAGTACTGAATCACCTCATTGGATCCTCACCAATCCCAGAATAATCAATTATGGAATTACATATCGTCCTCGCATCCTTTTGCTTTTTGAAGGTCTCATCAATCAATAGAAGGGTATTAGCGAATCGGTAAACCAACCAAATAAATTCAAGGATGAAATCTTACAAGCCAAGGAAAGACAAATCATGTCTTCACTAGTGTTTTGCTAATTCGCATGTGGGAAAAATAAGGCTAGGAAGAATGTACCTATAACCTGTCTGTATATTTATGAATTGGAAAGGAAGATTAGGTATCGTGTAGTAGAGTTGTGCCTGAGCCTTGAATCGGGCCTCAGGCCCCGGGCCGGGCCAGGGCCTAGTCAGTCGCGGAGGCCCGGCCCTTGGTAACGCGGTCAGGCCCGGCCGGGCCCGGTGAGGCCCGTTCAAATTTTTGTTGTGCAAATTTTAAATTTTTTTAAAAATTCTTTGCTTTAGAAAGTCGAATTGAAGCTTCCAGGAGTTGTATAAGTTGTAATAAATAGCACTAACTATTGTTTGACACTGTTGTTTGTACATATGCCGGGCCTACACCGGGCCGCCGGGCCCGCCGGCCCGGTCGGTTGTGCAGGCCCGAGCCCGGGCAGGGAAATTTCTTAACGGCACAACTCTCCCGTGTAGTAGTTACTTCCGGAACAAGGATAGGGAAGAAGAGCTCAGGGGCGGATGTTATCAACGTCTAAACCCAGCTTAAGTCACAAACCCGATTATATGTGCTATGTGCTATGTTTTACTGTTATCTTATGTTACTGTTATGTAATGTTATGTTAATATGTCACTATGTGTTAAGGATAGCCAACAGGTTAGCGACCAGACGTTGATAAAATAGGCCTTTGGCCAGGAGATTCGATGTACTGCATTCCACTTTTCGAAGTTGGAAGGAAATGCAGTAGAAGTCTGTGCTGTGGCTGTCAGTTCGCGGTCACCGTAAATGTTATTACTTTCTTATTCTCCCCAACAGAGCAGATTTCTGTCAAAAACAAAAGAAACTGATTCCACCACTTCGACGAAAGTTTTCTGTGATGTATGTGTAATACAATGCGAAAAATACACTGCAGTTTTTGCAGAAAGGGTACAATATTACAACCATTTTGTATAAAATTAACAGTTCAAAACACAATTGGGTAAAAACCTAATTAAATTTTAAAACAAACTATTCTAGATTGTAAAAAACGGGCAAACTGGTTTAATTCAGTGATTGTTTTAAAACCGGATTAACTCCAACAGAAAACATGTACATATAATATAACCTTAACAATAAACTGTATTTACGGTCTTACTTCTATCAGAAATCACTGATCACCCAGAAATTACCGTTACATTACTACTAGACTTCACCTACACTCACAAGTTCCCTTGTTTACATGTTTATTGTAAAAATAGTTCTGAAATTCTTTAATTCGACGCATTTAGCAAATGAATGAGTCGTGGGAAGCGTCTTTTTCCTGCTGCGCCTCGGCGCAGCAGGTCTACTATAATCGGTTTTTATAGACTTTTACACGTACGTAATGCATTTTATGTAGCTGCCTATAAAATACACATGTTCTTCAGTTTTACACACATCCAGCTCAGTATGTTCCTCAGGAATTCAATAGACACATTTTATGCAAATTGGGTATCCGCATAATGCTAGCAAAAGTTTAACATTAACACTGCTATGAATTTCTCTCATAGTGCCGTGGATTTCTATCGCTAAATGCAAGAACGATGAAGAGTGATTAAGGCACTGTCTCAAAATTGCAAGACTGGAAGTGCGCATTTTCAGTTTTTACATAAGATTCGGCAAAATTATAGGTTTTATAAATGCGCAATCTCCAGTCCAGTAGTGTTTGACGCCGGCCGGGATTTCGCCGGCCGGCCGTCGGCCTGACGATCGCCGGTCGGCCCCGCCGATCCCATCGGCCGGCCGGTGGCCGGTGAGCCTGTAGGCCGGCCGGCCGGTGGTCGGCCGGCCGGCCGGCTACCGGCCTAGAGCAGTTCACAGTGCAGTTATTATAACTGCTAAGATATTTATTTTCGGATGTTTTCTTAGACAAATAGCAGAGCATAGCATAAAAAATTAGCAAAACTAGATTTGGAGTCCATTTTAAGCTTAATTGCTCTATTTTGAAAATTTCTGATTGGTGATTTGTATCCCAGCCGGCGGCCGGCAGGTCAGCCGTTAGCCGGCCGGCTTCACCGACCGCCGGCCGGCCGGCGAGCAAAAGTCGTCGGCCGGCCTCAAACACTACAGTCCAGCAGTCGACTTTTCACGCCCCCTATTTGGTTTCATTTGTTCGCTTTGACAGATGTTCTATCTGAAATTCAAGAAATACAGAAATTCTTGTCTGCTCATGTTTCAGCAAGAATTTAGTCTTTGGCATCTCAGTTTGTGGTTCCATCTGAACTTGGCGCAGTAAAAATCAAGTCTTTGTTGAGTTACATACTACATCGATACCGTCCAATATAAATTTGAAAGTGTAGTAGGTGATAAGAACCAGGGCAGTTTGAATCTGCTCGCAGCAGGTCCATTGTTGCCTCAGGGTAACAATTAGAAGAACTAGAATATTTTGAACGATACCAAACCAATTTTGCACAAATCTCTTGCTTGTTATATGAATACTTTCATCATTTTTCATCATGTCTGCATTTCACATTTCTAATAGTTTAAATGTTTAGATATTAAAATAAGTGAGGCACCTCATTATTGAGATATTGGTTTTGCTTGTTAAAGTGAGCAGCAAATTCCTATTGCTAAGAAGAATATCCCCGACCCTCGTTATTCTCATATTAGCAATAAACTTGTGTATATATACTTTTTACCACTTTTGCAACCTAGGTTTCGGAAGTGACCAAAATTCTTGTATTGCAAAATGGAGTCAAGATTAATCGTTGCTGTTCTGCTTCTTACTGCGACAGGAATAAACTGTAAGTTCCAACCTCTTTTCTTCTGATGACATACACTAAAACAAATCTTTTTTTACGTACTCACAGTTAGTTTATGTCGCTGGCAAGGATAATTCTTAGGCTTATCTACCCAGTTGCGACCAAGGAGGGTTGAGGCCGGTGCAGTTTTATGCATATACAATTCTAAAAGCGGGAGAATGGGCATTGTGATGTCTATTCAACTTTCATAAAACTTTTATAAAAAGGAAGTTTTTGTGTTCGACATTTTTTCTTCTATGGACATTAGAATGTAATAACAAAGTAACAAACAGCAAAGGAAAGAACAAGCGGGCTTGGTTAGAATTGGCTTCTTGTTGTTTTCATTTCATTTCTTTCTTCACTTCAGTATTTTCATATTTCGCTAGTCATATTTTCATATCTTGGCAGGCTGGTTCCATTTGTCTACTCTGACCTGGCCTGTCTTCTCATCTTTTGTGTCCGGACTTGACACACTTCAGTCAGTATTGCGTCCAAACCCTCACATCGCCTTTAAAGTTCTTCCTCAAGACAGTAAAGCAATACAAACTCGGTTTACCTCAAGATGATAACTTGTCCCCCATGGACAGAACGTTTCCTACCATATTTTACAAATCACATATGTATTACGTAGTATTTCTTACTTAAATTTGCATAAATTTTTCGTTTTGCAATACATGTATCGTTTTCGCCAGATATCGCCAGTAAGGACGGGGTGGTGAAAGGGTCTATGTACGTTCAGCCAAGTCCGCTTATTACAAGTATTGTACATTACATTACCACTCATTATACATAACATTACACATTATATGCTATACATTACATTACAAGCATGTACCATAATATATAATAGAATATTGACCAGGAAAGTAAAGTAGGCACGTATATCCAGCTAAGAACACTGATTATGATTAACACTAATGATTGCAAAATGTAAATGCAAAATCAGGCAAAAATTCAGGAAGTTTACAGTTGTCATCGTTTTTTTTGAATGAACTAAAATTTCGAGCAAATTACAGTTTTTTTGAAGTAATGTGACAACAGGAGTTCCTGCAATATTGCGTAACGACAATAGCACGCACTGTGTTTATTTTGTCACCACATTCGTGCCTCGCGGCAAAGTTTAAAATAAGTCAGTTTTCACTGTTTTCGACGGCTGCACAGAGCTGGGATAAGTAAATTTGGACTGCAATATGTAATCTAGAGAGAATATTAATTGCTCCACTCAATGCTTTTGTAATGTGTATAAACTGGAAAATGGTAAATTTATTGGAGGAAAATTCCTGCTATTTTACTTTGCCAACATCTAATTTTATTGCATCGTTGAATAGATGGAAACTGTGAGCAACGAATGAACAAACAATAACTGCACCGTACTTTTACCGGATACACACTTGTAGGAAATGAATTACTGGAAAGTGAACAGGAAAGTGAGCCATAGAACTATAGCCAAAATAAATTTTGTCTGATACTCAAACTAGCTCATTTAAATATTTTAGCGCAAGAGACAGGGCAAACTACACAGGAGCCGACAGCAGCAACTAAGGAGCCTTCAACTCCAACTACTCCGGAGCCAACCACAAGCAAAGCTCCTACCACTAGTGCGCCTACAACACCAAAACAAACCACAAAGGAAACCACAGCACCTACGACAAAACCCCCTACCACAACTGCTGCAACTACACCTACCACAACTGCCGCTCCCACTACTACGACAGCCGCCCCTACTACTACTACAAAAGCACCAACAACAGCGACAACAACACAACCAACAACAACGACAACAAAACCAACAACTACTCCAACAACTACACCTACTACTACACCAACCACAACGCCTACAACTACTTCTACAACCACGAGCACCACCACCACTACAACTGCTCCCACGACTTCAACAAGTACCACTTCTACGACAGTAACAACGACTGCTCCTACAACTACAACTGCTGCTACAACACCCACTACAACACCACATGTAACGTCCACGACACCAACAGAGCCCACAACTACAACCACAGCTCCAAGTACCACCACGACCGCACCAACTACAACTGTACCCACAACAACAACAACTACGCCAACAACAATGACCACGACTGTATCCACAACAGTTCCTACGACACCTACTTCAACACAACCAACAACTGTAAGCACAACCGAGCAAACAACTACGGTAGAAAGCACAGTCGAGTCGACAACAGAAACAAGCACTACAGAGCAGGAAGCAACAACGGAACCGACTACGACCGCAGCGGGTAATCTTGTTGTTTTGATTTTGCGTATCCTAATACTGCTTAAGGTGCTGGTTCGGGTATTTGCAGCAAATTTTGAAAGACTGTAATTTGCTCAATTTTTGGAGTTCAACAATAATTTTTATATCATTTTAAAGTGTAGAATGTGCTTGTTACAACTAGGTACAGTATGACTGTCTCATTTCAACTCTTCGGCTTGAACAACATGATATTTGAACAACGACTTGCAATAACATGAAAACAATTTTTGAACATGGATTTCTCGAAGTGTGGGAAAGCTAACGAAAAGCGACCAGTTCAGGCTTCAAAAGAAACGTCTTCCCGAGGGCTATTTTTTCTGAAATTGTTTGACGAGTAAAGAAGCTCAAGATTTTGAGAAAAACGTAAATTTTGTCCGATTTTCGTCAAAATTTTCAAGTTTGGACGCTTATTTCTCTCGAACTGAAAGTCAAAATGCAAAACCATGAAAAATAGCCCTCGGCAATTGTCTCAAAAATACGTGTGTAAAGCCGTTTTTAATTGATTGCATGAGTTGAGAGAAATCCGTGTTCAAAACAATCTAGTTGCGATTTTCAAAATTTCACATTTTCGCTGCTGTGCGCCGGCAGAGATACCACAGAGAGCTCTCCTTTGGATGTAAGATGTCCTTTAGGACCACAAATATGGACAATACTTGACCGACGGACCAGCGCTGTTGAAGCTGTCGAAATCTGACTTGCAATATTTGATTTTTCGAAAATTGGCCTGTTTTGGACCTCGAAAATCAATTTTCGCTGTTACCTCCTAAACCTTAAGGAATCGAAGAAAACTCATAAGCAAAGTTGTAGGTCTTGGTGAGAGGATTCGAATGACTATAGGTTCATCCATGTAGGGTGGTCACATTGCAAGTTATGGCGGAATAAAACTAATTTCTCCAAAACTCAAATTTTCAAACCGCGACTTTTCTAACATGTTTTATAGGGTAAATAATGTATATAATTGTAGCAAATTAGAATAAATTTCAACGACAATTGCGCTTTTAAAGCCCAAAAATACACCAACCCTAACCAGCACCTTAAACGACTATATACAGCAACACAAGAAAAAGAAAATTTAATGCGAGCATTAGTTTTGAAGTTCGATGATGTCACATACTTTGGCAAGTCGCAACGCTACCAGACAGAATTAAATAAGGAAAAGATATTTTATTCAAAGATCCAATCTTGTCTGAACATGTCAAACGTTTTAGCTTCTTTATGCCACGGTTTCTTTCAGGAGACGTATATCAGTGCATTGAAGGAGATTGTGTCCTTTGTCAAGATGAAGAATGCTTGCAGGACTACGATGTGCCAATATTTGGAGATTTCGATACCTGCACTGCTTCCTGCTTTCCAGGTAGCTAAAGACTTATTCAGTTTTGATCTTTCATGACTGATGACAGCTACAGAAATATTTTCTATCGATAGATTCTTATGTCTGCTAGCTTCTCCTACAAATAGGATAATGGAAAGGTCGATTAAGACTACCTCTTCGTGCTACTATACACTATTCACACGTGGTTTTGCATTCTATAGCAGCAGTCCAGCCACTGTGTAGTTAAAAATAAAAATAATAATTTGACGTACACTGGCTTGCACCAATGAAAAATAACTGAAGAATAACCTAACCTTGAGGTTAACTCAGAGTTAAGTCGTTATTCTCCAGCTATTTCGTTGCACCAATCTGGGTTAGTTTATTCTCAACTTAGTTGTAGTATTGCAAGGAATAAAATTTATGCCTGAGCTTGAGCTCAGGTGGAGAATAGTTAACTGCGAGTTAACACAGGAATAGCTTAGTTCGGAACTAAATTATTCCGATTTGGTGCAAACGGCCGTTTAGTTCAGTAGACAAACAGGTGCTGAATATATGTAGGACTGTTTCTTTCAGATTTGGATTATCAAGTGTGTGGAAGGCATCTGCCAAGAATGTTCCTTCAGCCTGTGGCGATGATTGCATTTTCGACGACATTTTCCTCTATCCTAGTCCTGATGAATGTGCCATCAACTGTCCAGTTTCTGGTATCCATAAGTTAATGCGAACCCAATCGAAATTTCTATTTTTACGAATATAGTCTCCAAGAGCACGCCTAACACACATCCGGAACAGTTTCAAAAAGTGACTTAAATTTCTTGACATGAGCTAGCCTTTTATACTCCCATTGAACAACCTAGCTTTCTTCCTTCTCCTTTTCTTCATCCCTGCGGTACTGCTGCGGCAGAGTTTAGTGAAGATACAAATCTGAGCGAGTCGACTGCTTATTTCAGATATTAGTTACCAATGTGTGGAAGGCATCTGCCAAGAATGTTCCTTCAGCCG
>JASAND010001565.1:0-43820 GCA_030248195.1 Trissonchulus latispiculum
CCTAATTAGCACTTTTCCAAATCCGCAAAGTGCCTTTATAGCTCATATTATGGGGGGCTCTCCGAGCTCCCCCATGATTCAAATGTTAACACAGTTTAAAGCATAGCACGGATTAGAGAAAGCAAAGAAAGGAGAAAGTAAGCAGCGAAAAATACATAGATTCATGAAATTGTTTATAGGCGTATTGTGACAAAACTGACTTGAATGAGAATAAGTATATTATGTAGGGGCGCGATAGCGCCCCTACATAATATGGGTATAAAGGCGTCTGCGCGGCCCCCTGGAGACCGTGTTGGCCTGGTGCCAGCTAATTAGAGGTCCGGCGGTGGTAAAAAGGTAACCATCGTAAACAACTCGAGTAGTACTACAAGTACCACCATACTTTTGGTTCGAATTCGGAACTTCGAATTTTTGCACTAGGCGAGAGTTACCTTGAGTTTGTTTTTTTTCTCGGTGAATAACGCTTATTGGAAATGCATTTTACGGCTAAGTGTTGGAACGATGTGGGCATTTTGGCACCATACTACTATTATATGTTGGTAGACAGGATCCCCCCATGCTACCTTTTTGGTCATTTTGGCACCTGGCCAATTTTGGCTCTGTGCCAAGGTCCCAAAGTCGGACTTTCGCTATTTTTCGCAAATTTTGGTCACACTTTTCTAGAACTGGGTAGAAGCTGGAGAGGTCTAGTATCTTTTGTTGAAAATTACCAGTAGGGGTGCATAAAGTAACGAGGGGGATTTTTTAATTTTGCTCCCTAGCTTTCAGGAGATGGGCCCAAACTTTGCATTTTTTGGCCTGTTTGGGCGAAAAGTTTCTAAGTCCCACTTTTACTAGAAATGGCTAAAAGTCACTAAAAATGGCGTTTTTCGGCCTCGGGGGTGGTACCCATATATAGTAAATTGGGGTTGCTGAAAACGATGAGCATAATCCCGATACCGCCCGAAGTGACCACTGGTCAGCATGGCTCCTGTGGTTCCTCGCCCAGGGTCAAAGTTGGGAAAACTCACTCTAAATAGCGTTTTTCGGCGTTTTGGTCGGGGGCATATATAGTAAATCGACTACGCTCGTTTCAATGGGCATATTGCCGAAACCGACGGAAGTGACCGCTGGTCACTACGGCCTAGTAGTCCTATTGACCACTGGTCAAACGGCCTAAAACTGCGTTTTTCGGCGTTTTGGTCGGGGGCATATATAGTAAATCGACTACGCTCGTTTCAGTGGGCATATCGCCGAAACCCACGGAAGTGACCACTGGTCACTACAGCCTATGGGGCCTATTGACCACTGGTCAAACGGCCTAAAACTGCGTTTTTCGGCGTTTTGGTCGGGGGCATATATAGTAAATTGACTACGCTCGTTTCAATGGGCATATTGCCGAAATTGAGGGAAGTGACCTGTTGTCACTACGGTCTATGGGGCCTATTGACCACTGGTCAAACGGCCTAAAACTGCGTTTTGCGGCGTTTTGGTTGGGGGCATATAGTAAATCCACTACGCTCGTTTCAATGGGCATATTGCCGAAATCGGGGGAGTGACCAGTAGTCACTACGGTCTATGGTGCCTATTGACCAGTGGTCAAACCCCTTAAAACAGCGTTTTTTCGCATTTTGTTGTGGGCATATATTGTAAATCGACTACGCTCGTTTAGCATGGCACTGTTCAAGCTCCTTGTAGCCATTTCCGCATTGCGGGAAAGGGATCCTTTAAAATGACAGAAGGACAAGAAATAAAAATGCTCCTCTGGAGCATGAAAAAGTAATATGGGTGATGGTGAGGTTGCAAAATCAAGAGAGGACTAGTCTTTAAAATGCTTAATATGGGGCTAGGTTAAAAAATAGAAGAGGACTAGGTTGTGAGCGAATTAATATGGGCACAGCTTCGCCGAACAACCCATATTCGCGGGATTTCACGTTTCGTCTTAGCTTAGGTAGAGCTATCAATGTCAGTCAATAAAAAATTTAAGCAGTTGAATACTCATCTAATATAGCTGTTTGCATGTACTGTTAGACTAGCTGCTAGGAATATGTACGTAAATTATCATCATTTTGTTGTGTTGTTGGCTCTACTACTAGGAGAGGTCTAAGGTTATGATGCTAAAGCTATTGGTCCAAGTCAGGAGGAAATAGAAGATCGTGGGAGAGTCCTAAATTATTCTTGAATATAAATTTTCCGTATAAATGGATACGTAAAATGCATGTATATATATACTTATCGAAGAAAATGTTTGCTAAAATAAAAGTTCGAATAAAGCTCGAGCACATACCGTAGCTGTAGGTTATTTATGAACTATAAACCAAATGTATCGTGGATATGCATAATAATTTACATTTACAAACCGCGAATATGGGTTGTTCGGCGAAGCTGTGCCCATATTAATTCGCTCACAACCTAGTCCTCTTCTATTTTTTAACCTAGCCCCATATTAAGCATTTTAAAGACTAGTCCTCTCTTGATTTTGCAACCTCACCATCACCCATATTACTTTTTCATGCTCCAGGGGAGCATTTTTATTTCTTGTATATAAGAGAATGTAGCTGGCGGGAGGAGTCCAGAATAGAAGTAAAAAAACTTGTAAACTCGAGCCAATGGCGCGAAATATTTAGAAAACCTACTATTTTCACTTAAACGTAAATAAAATTTGACTGGGATTTTGTTGAAAAATTTCGGCCAAATGGCCTCAATTCTTTAGGCCGTCGAATCCTAAACTTTGGCCATTTAGGAGTGGGGTCTGCCTCCAAAATTTCGAGGGTTGGGTCGGGACTTTTCCATTTGGGGGAAGGTACCTCGTATATAAATTTTTATAAAATTTCAGCCCACATTCGGCATCAGCACCCCGAACTAGCGTACAGGCGACTTCTCGCGAAAATTAGAGACCGTGCCGTGACGGTAGGTGTATATGCCGAAGCCAAATAGACAAATCTGCCTGATAGCTATCCTGGCTTTTTCCTACAGGGGGGTGGGGCCCCCCAGAAATTCGTTCCCCCAGAATCGCCTTCCCCCCCCCCACCCTAAAGTGCCCGGAAAAATAGGGTTTTGAGGGCAAATTTTGAAAATTTTTTCCGGCCTCGCCGGATTTTTACCCATTTTTAAGCATTTTTTAGCTTTTTTAAGCTTAAATTTAAGTTAAAAATAGTTAATTTTTTAGCTCAGCAGCAAAAAATAGCTATTTTTAGGCATTTGTTTCAAAAATTTGTCTTCCCCCCCAGAAATTCGAGCCCCCCCCCCCAGAAATCCGAGCCCCCCCAGACCTGGGGGGGACCCCCCCCCAGACTCCCCCCAGAAATTTTTGCGTAGGAGAAAGCCAACTATCTGGCATAAAGTTCCTGCCAGATAGCAAAATAAGATTGAAACACTTTTATTTGACTATCTGGCTTGCCAGATAGTTATTTGGCGTAAATTTTAATCCGTTTGTCTATCAGGTTTGGGCGAGACCGAGATTTTACCGAGTCCGAGACCGAGAACGAGACCGAGACCAAGGTACCGAGACCGAGACCGAGACTAGCAATTTTTAGCTTAAAATTTGTTTCAACCATTTTTTGAGGCTTAGATCTAGTATTAGGGGCTTTAACACATAAACATACGTATGGTTTCCGCACCTCGTTAGTTAATTTTCATAACATTGATTTAAAATTTTCGCCAAAATTAGATATTTTTCAAAAAATTTCCGGTCTCGGTTCGAGACCGAGACTTTTGGGTGAGCGAGACCGAGACCGAGACTCCCAACCCTGTCTATCTGGCAGAAAATATAATTGTCAGATAGACAAATGCCTTGCACTTCACGCCAGATAGCAAAATGCAAATACAGGGTACAATAAAGTTCAATATTATGTAAGTGTCAAAAATGACAAATTATGTTATTCAATAAGAACATAATTGCAGTGTATAATTTCTGTAATTCTGTGATTTCTGTATTATTTTTGCATTGTTTGACAGAACTAGCGGTTTATAAATTAAATTAAATTAAATTAAGCATTGCTTAGCGATGTAAACAACTTTATATCATAGGCGTCGCGGCAGCGAAAGTGTGAAAAGTGGCTGGAGACAGTGTAAAATAAGCGGCGCAAAATCCTGCGCAGATTTCATGCGCAAATTGTAGAGCACATCGAGTTTAGTATATCTTTGAAGTTTCAGCCCCGTATCACTTACCGTTAAAAAGTTGCGCCCCGGACCGGTTATGGTGGCGATGTTTTTTTCCGGTTTCTCCTATTTGATGGTTGTATTGTACATAATGTTCGCCGCTTTCACGTGATCTGCAGCGGTGGGCCAACCTAAAGGGCTATAGGGTCTAGTAGTACCCTCTAAAGAATTTAAGAATCGCAACGTTTTTGCGCCGCAGCTGCTATATTAAAATATATTGCTGGGCTGGTTCCACTTTGCCGTCTGGAGGGTCATGTCGGAAACCGCTTCCTGGAGGTCCATAGTAGGCTTTACCTGGCCTCTCAAAACTTTGTCTATAGGGGTTTTCTGGTGCGCCCAGCTCATTCCCGGTATCCGTTTTGCCGTCCGACGTACCTATTTTGCTGGGCTGGTTCCAGTTTGCCGTTTGAAGTGTCAGTCGGGTGGGTGGTGAAGTGGTCAAAAATAAAATTTTTCAAAAGTCGTCAAATTTTGTATCAAATGAAAGCCCTAAGTGAGCTGAACAACGTTTTGTCATAGAACTGCGTACCCAAGGTGGCTGTAGACGTAGAGTGCTGTGGTGGGGTGGGGTGGGGACTTAGGCGATTTTGGGTCAAAAATAAAATTTTTCAAAAGTGGTCAACTTTGGTATCAACTGAAAGCCCTAAGTGAGCTCAGCAATTTTTGACATGGAACCATCCACCAAAAGTTGCTATGTCGGATTTATGCCTTTACTTTCTCAACCGGAATTTAAAGGATAGACATACATATTATCCCCTTTTGTGCGGAGCATTTCTGTTACTTGTATATATATAGCAAAAATCTTAGTTTCAAATTTTTTAAGAAATTCAATTTTGTCTTGATTTTAAAACTATTGTTCTTTTCTGTGAACGACGCTATTTTTTGACCGAAACCCCGAGGTTAGCGTTTCCACATTTTGCCATTGCTTACTTAAGGGGGGGGGGGGCGACTAAACTTTTGCCCCGACTTTGTCCGATTGGCCTACTTTTTGCCGAAGTTATAGAGCATGGGTGTGGTCAAGAAAATACTTGGTCGTTGGTTCTTAGCTGCCTTCCAGCCATGCGCAGCCATCGGGTTTATGTGCCCGACCCCCCCCCTTTTTCACAACTACCAACATAATTAATTAAAAATTTCTGCTGGCTGCAAGACCCTAGCTCCACGGTTGCCGTTTGCCGACATGATTTGGCACATGTGCCCCTATCTGCAGAAAAATACTAGACGTCTCTATCTTATCTGCATCTAAGGGAATTGCTCTTCAAATTTGAAGTTTCGTCAAAAATTTTAAAATTTTTGGCTAACGAAACGAATATTTTATTACTGGTGCGAGCTATAGGGCTGTAATTTGGCATAAAAGGAGGCCCTATAGGAGTCCTCATTTGTGCCAAATGGCAAGAAATTCTGTAGCGTGAAAAAAATTTTATGTCAACTTTAATCTTCAAAAATTGTCGAAAACGCCTTTTTTGGGCAATGGTATCCCAGAAATCGAAAAAATCAAATTTTTCGAAATTAAAATTTTTTGAGATATTTGAACTCGGCCATCGGCCAAAAAATCAAATTTTTTGAAATTAAAATTTTTTGAGATATTTGAACTCAGCGAGGTCGAAAACACACCCACAAACGATTTCAGCTCGATTAGTGAAGGTTTGATACTTCTATGGCTGCAGAAAACCTCTACACAGGATCCGACAGACTGAAAATGGCGGTTTCGGCAATTTTTGAAGATTAAAGTTGACATAAATTTTTTTCACGCGGCAGAATTTCTTGCCATTTGGCACAAATGAGTACTCCTATAAGGCCTCCTTTTATGCCAAATTACAGCCTTATAGCTCTCACCAGTAATAAAATATTAGTTTCGTTAAACAAAAAATTTTAAATTTTTGCCGAAACTTCAACTTTGAAGAGTAATTCCCTTAGATGCAGATAAGATACAGACTTCTAGTATTTTTCCGCGGATAGGGGCACATGTACCAAATCAGCTTGGTGAATAGCAACTTTGAGGCTTGGGCCTAGCAGTCAGCAGAATTTTTTAATTAATTATGTTGGTAGTTGTGAAAATGTGGGGGTCGGGCACATAAACGCGACTACTGCACATGACTGGAAGGCAGCTAAGATCTGAGTACCCGGTATTTTTTGACCCCACCCATGCTCTAAATCTCCGCCAAAAAGTAGGCCAATCGGGCAAATTCGGGGCACCCCCATTTTAGTCGCCCCCCCCCCCCCTAAATGAAAATGAAACAATTAGTATTTTACTCAGGTATATACATGTGCTTTTCCAATTTCAGCGGTTTATAACTTAAAATTAAATTAAACTAAACACTGATCGTATACAACTTAAGAAATTTCCAATATTTTCAAAATACCTAGTTCCGCATTAGTTTAGAAAATTAATTTTTAAGTTTGATATATATATCTCTTAGCACTCAAAAATTTCACTGCAGTTATGCTCTCATTGAATAACATAATTTGTTATTTGTGACACTTAATTGAACTTTATTGTTCTCTGCGTTTGCATTTTGCTATCTGGCGTGAATTTCAAGGCATTTTGTCTATATGGCAATTTTAATTGATGCCAGATTAGACAAACGCCTTAAAATTTACGCCAGATAACTATCTGGCAAAAATTTAATGCCAGATAGCTATCTACCCTCTTTCCTGTCAAAACATCCAATCTGGTTCTGGACTCTGTATGGAGAGAATACTGTCAAAAACTAAAAATCCTTATCTTTTCATCACTAGCTTTGCACCGGGGCCGGGGCCTAGAAATTGGGGGGTGGGTCCAAATTGAAAATTTTCTTAACAATTTTTTGCAATAATTTCTAATACACAAACGTTACTATTGTTGTTTACATTCAAATCGGTGAGAAAACAATTCAAACGATTTGTAACACTTTGACCTGTATTTGGCCTTAGAAATTTCGAGATTTTTGGTCAAAAAATGTTAAACTTTTTCTAATTTCTGGCCCCGGTCAGGATCGGGGCCTGACTACCGGGGACGGGGCCAGGCCCCGGTGCATCTCTACTTTTCACCTAAAACTACTGGACTGGCTCCAGAAGGTTAAAGAGCACGAAAATAGTTTATTTCGTAAAGGATTGCGGCCGTAAGAGTGAAAAATACCCGAAAGAAACCCAGCACCTTAAAAACCAAAATTCCTCTCTGTTCGCTTTTTATTTTTGTAAACGTAACGTCACATACCTACAGACCTGTATACATTTTTGCTTTTTTAGCCGTCAACCGACAACCTTATTTTGTTGACCGCTGAATATTATCTAACTGGAAAGATGTCCTCAGTTGTGAGCATTGATATCCCCATACGTAGTGCAAAGATTGCCAAGTCCTACTACACTCTGGCTTACGGTCTTCAGGTTCACATCACGATGCAGGAACGGTATAAGTATCGTGAGTATCGCGGGAACACACCAGGCAAGAAATATCGAAAGATGATCTGTCGTGGCACGTTTCGCAGCAGTACGGACGAATTCGACTGTGTGGAAATTCGTCGACCCCAGTTCCTGTTCGACGTGGCGAGCACCCCCGTCTGCTGTCGACATAATGAGACCTTCCGGCTGGGGCTGGATTTGGATTGCCAGCAGGATCACAGCTTTCAACTGGAATTTCGTCTGCTCCATGGGCCCGGTGTGAGTCCTCTGCGAATGCGATCCACTCTGCGTCGACAACTCTTCCGAGAGGTTGCGAGCGGCGCGCAGTCCTCCAAGTTGTCCGACTTCCGAATTCGCAGCAACGATGGCGCCGTATTTTTCGTTCATTCGCTGATTCTGGCCGAAGTGCCCGTCCTTCGGCGAAATCTGGAGTCCGGACTGCGCGAGTCCAGCGATCGCTGTCTGCAGTTGGACTGCGACCGGGCCGTTCTGCTCGCCTTTCTTCGCTATCTCTACACCGCCCGTCTGGCCCGTTTGGACATCTGTCATGTGCTGGAACTCCTGCCGCTAGCCCATTCCTATCAGCTTCAGGATTTGGTTTTCTGGTGTCAGAAGGTCCTAATTTCGCAGGTCAGCTCGGAGTCTATGGGTCGACTGCTTCTGATGGGAGATCTATACGGGCTGGGCGGTTTGAAGGAGTGCTGTTTTCGGGAGATTCGACGAAATTCGGACGCCTTTCTGCGGTTGCCGGAGCGGGCAGAGATTTTGTCCAAAGACAATCTGCTGAAGCAAATCATAAAAGGTGACAGTGAAACAGAAAATATGGATGTTGATGATGAAGAAGAAGAAGATGAAAGTGAAACGGAAAGCGAAACGGAAGAGGAAGAAGAAGCGGCGGAAAATTGAGATTGTTTTCAGTAGTCAGATTTTGGTTGGAATTTTGTGATTTTCTACGGGAGTTTGTTTGCCATATTTCACTTCAACAGGTTCAACTTCAAACGAACTTATATACTTATAGGATGTGTAAAACTATTTTTGGTTGTTATTTCTTGTTCTGTTGCTGTTTTGAGTACGTAGTTTTGTTGTCACTGTTATGCTGTATGTTGAAGGTTGGCTGATTCTTCCTAACACGTAAGGTTTTTCCATGAGCGTTTTGGGGTTTTCGTGGTTGAAAGTTGAATCTTCCTCCTTTCGGGTTGTATATCAATACTCCATTACAAAAAGTGTAAATTTTTGTCAACACCCCTCCTTTTCAGCAAATTTTTATCAAAATCCCATCTTTTCAAACTCTTGGATACGCCCTAGACCCCCTCCCCCTTTGTTAGGAAAGGGCTCACAAAAGAAAAGAGTGGAGATCTATTCGAAATGTGAACTGTTAAACTTTAAGGTTAATGTGGTTTTGGTGGATTTGAGTAACAATTTGAAATGTCCGAAAAATGAATTTGTCTTTTCTGTGAGCGGGAGCCTCCCTGAATTCAGACGTCGCCACACGTGTGATGGGCACCAGGGTTTTTTGCTCGGACACTTTTGCGCTCTTCTCCGCTACGTTTAAGCTTTTTGTATTTCAAAGCTCTTTGAGTCGGTGGTATATTTTTTGGATAGACATTTGGGGAGACAAGTGGGAGGGGGGGGGAGAAAATGAGCTAAAAATGAAGAAAATACAGTATAAATAGCATGTTTTCCATATTATACTGCTATAACTAAGCTAAAATGTGCTCAAAAATAAGTATATAAGATTTTTGAAAAATTTCACCATAAATTCTGAAAACTTGGCGAGTGGGGGGAGGGCTGTCAAGGGAGGGGTGGGGGATATTTTCGACCACGCTCAGTTCAAATATCGCAAAATTTTTCGATTTAGCAGCGTTCGAGTTATTGTGATTTCTAAGGGGGGATCAAGGGAAACCGAAAAACTTTGTGTCTCCTATTTTGTTGAAAAGTTGCAGGTTTTCGGGGTCGTACAATTCGAATTTGACGTAAGTCATTCGATTCAGCTTTTGGTTATATAGCTCAGCATAAGCTTAAGATATGCAACACCTAATGTACGGAACGTTTTACGGTAAGAATGGCCGTTGGGGAAATTGGCAATTTGACGAAATTTCGCGAAAAAACGGCAAAATTTAGCAAATTTAGCCGCATTTGTGGACCTTATTTTGCAACTCAATTTAAGCAAGCTCATTAACCAAGTCGTTCGCGAAATAAACTCGTAGAATTCTTTGACAACTTTTTGCCGAAAAGTCCGAAAAAGCGGTCGAAAAAATCTGGGATAGTTTATTTCGCGAAGGAGTTGGTTAATACACTTCTCTTAGCTTTAATTGCAAAATATGCTCAAGTTTAATGTCCACAAATGTAGCTAAATTTGCTAAAATCGGCATTTTTTCGTGAAATTTCGTCAATTTGTCAATTTCACCAACGGTCATTGTTTCCGGGAAATGTTCCGTATATATATTGTGCATTATTTGTGATTCTACCTTTGGTTGTTTTGCTTTGATTGAATAAGTTGGGTTTACTTTCAGGTTATATACTTTTTTCATCTGTAGCGTGTTCTTATTTTGGTGAAAGCAATGGCGTTTTTGTTGTGTTTACTGTTCGCTGTTTCATATGCCAGACCTGTATTTTTAGTAGTAATCGTGCTGAGTCTAAGTGTTCTGGGTTTTGTTTACGCAAAATTGTCGGGGGTGGGTGGGAGATCAATCGTCCAATGTGAATCTAAATCTAAAATCTCAACTGCACTTAAATTAGCCTGTTTTCTATATAATTATGCTGAGCTAAATTGGAAGTGTCCAAAGCTCGCTTTAGCAGCGAAATAGGATTAGGCGGCTTTAGAGCAAAAAATTACGGCGAAATTATATATACCAACCAATAATTATTTTGGAAAATATGGCCAAAAATCTACAAAAACTCGGCGTCTTTGGGACGTGTCAACTCAAATTTGGTGTTGGAAGTCCAGCAAGTGGGGGAAAGGGGTCGAGTTTGGGGTGGGGGTGCTGAAAAGTTAGTTAACACTCCATTCCTCCTAACCCCTCCCCTAAAACCCAGACATACTTGCTTATTAACTGTTTGCGTTACATGATTTTTTCCTAGTAGTATATAGTTACTGCTAATGTAACAGTTCGAAGCGGGTAGCTGCATTGCTACTTGTAAATCTCAAGCTTAGTATTTACTCCGTTAAATACAGTTTTCTAATTTCATTAGATTTTGGATATTAAATATTATGGAGAACGCTGGTTTACGAATGTGAGTGTGGTTATATTAAATTTCAGAAAACGAAAAATAAAAATAAAATTCACCTAAGCTGAGATTCTTCCGACGCTTGAGAAAGGTTTGTTTTTGTACTGAACTGACTGTATTTGTTTTGTTATGTATATTTTGTTATGCGTTACGGGAAATATTGGTGCCAAAAATCTATGTAGTCTGCTAACTGTAATAGTAGATCATATCGTGTGTTCTTCTTACGTTACCGCATAATTCGATTTTGCTTTAATGAACTGAGCATAATAATAATATTCGAACAGTAAACATTTTTGTTAAGTTAAGGGGGGGTTGGGGGGGGGGGACGGGGAGGGGGGGGAGGGGGGGGGAGGGCAGAGGGGGGGTGGCGGGGTGGGGGGTGGGGGGGCAGGGTTTTTTTTTTGGTTTTCGGATTTGCGTCAACCTTGCGTCCCGCTAAGTTTAAGTTGCGTCCGGTTAAGAAATTTTGCGTCCAGATAGAATTTTTGTTGTATCGTGTTTTCTGTCCACAAAAATTGTTTTATTGTTAAAAAATTTGATAATTCCTTTAGTGCAACACTATTTACACTATTTAGAAAGCTGATGCTGCTTAAAATGCACGATTACAAGGCTAGGGGAAGTGGTCCAAATATGGGCAAATCCGATTTAACCACACAGAGATAGATAAAAAGTCTAAAGGGGCGGGGTATAAGAGGAGGGAATAGGGCCACACTTTTTTGCTCGGCTACCTATAGAAAGGCCAACGTACACGGCGGGGGGTTTGGGGGGCGGAGCCCCCCAGAAGTTGAAGAATTTTTTGCAATTCCAGAATAATCCGTAATGAAAATGTTTAAAAGGATTTTATTTGGCACCTGTTGCATCTAACGCAATACCTTGAGTAATTTTCAATATTATTGACACACATTCCGATATTTCAATGTTATAATATAGTTAAACTAATTAAGGTACTAAAAATTAATGAAATGTTTAGGAATAGCATTGGAAAAAAGGTAGCAAATATCAAATACACATTCAGTTTCGAAAACTCTGAGAACAACTGATCCCTGAAAACAGCATTGGAAGTGAGCACCGGAGCCCCCCAGAAGTTAGAGACTTTTGGCAATTACGGATTGAATCCGCAATGGAAATGTTTAAAAAGATTAATTTAGCGTCTGTAGTATCTACTAACGCATTTCGTGGGTAATTTTCGATTTTATTGACATACATTATTCCGATGTTCAATGTTATAGATAAACTAATTACGGTTTTAAAAATTAATGAAATAGTTATTAAATTAATATCACTAAGAAGAAAGGTAGTAAATATGGAAACACAAATTCCATTTTCAAAACCCTTAGAATTAATGATTCCTGAAAGGAATCCCCATTTCACTAGTTGCAATAAATTCATCGTGAAATGCACGTACATAGGCCTTTTGTATTTGAATATTTTAGAAAAATGGTAGTCTTGCATTATATAATTCAAGTTGCCATTTGTGTATTTTTTGCGAAAAACGCTTTTTAGAAGAACCAAAAAATTTGGATATTCTGCTCCTGCTACAGTTACAAATTTGTTAATTTCGGGGTTTTACTTTTACTACTAATCTTGATCCTGCCTGACGTGTTGAATGAGAACAATATAAATGTTCACAATTAAGCCCGGTTCATACTTTCTGTGCTTTTATGCTTTGTGCTTTTGTCCTTTTCTATGAGTGCTTTGTGCTTTGTTTTTTGTGCTTTTGTCCTTTGTCCTTTCTGCTTTGTGCTTTGTGCTCATGAGGATGGATTCATACTTCTCGTGGGGACAGCAAAGCACAAGTCACGAGATTTAGTCACCAGACTACTGAAACATAAAAAGTATGCACATTCAGCCACGAATTGAATAGAAAAGCAAGTTGCAGAAACGTAAAGCAAAAATCAAGATATTTTGATAAATCCTAAACCACATATTTATCAAAGTAATTTAGCAAGTGCCTATAAGAAACAGCAGAAAATATTTGAAACAATATTTGTTAGTCGAAATAATTACAAAAATTTCCAAAGTATATAAGTATATTGAAATCATTCAGTAAATTCAATGCAAACAATCTAGACATATACTGGTAGATTATTTTTTGTTTTTATAATTTCCTATTTTCGATCATTTTTAATTTTATTTTTCAGTTCAGTTCCATCATTTTATTTTCAGTGTACACGTCTTCTTTGCTACCGTATTCGGCGGTCTCTTCTGATTACACGCCTTCTCATTTGTATTGGCTGACGCGAATAATTCTGGAATTTGATTGGCTAAGCACAAAAGCACATTTCAAAATGTTGAGCTCGGCTCAACATTCGAAAGCACACCCGAAAGCACAAAAGCACAAAAGCACAAAGCACATTTTGGAAGTATGAATTAGAAAAGCACAAAGCACAAAGCACTGGGCTTTTCCAAAAAGTATGAACCGGAAAGCACAAAGCACAAAGCACATTTTGGAAGTATGAATTAGAAAAGCACAAAGCACAAAGCACTGGGCTTTTCCAAAAAGTATGAACCGGAAAGCACAAAGCACAAAGCACATTTTGGAAGTATGAATTAGAAAAGCACAAAGCACAAAGCACTGGGCTTTTCCAAAAAGTATGAACCGGAAAGCACAAAGCACAAAGCACATTTTGGAAGTATGAATTAGAAAAGCACAAAGCACTGGGCTTTTCCAAAAAGTATGAACCGGAAAGCACAAAGCACAAAGCACATGACGTATGAACCGGGCTTTATGCATCTTGTAAGATCTATGTTTATTGAAGCGAAATTTATGAGTTGGAAAAGATTTGATATCATGGATGCAGGTGGACAGCAACTTAACAAATAACATTGAGTAATAGTGAGGCATGACCTTGCACCTTCGCATTCCATGACAAAGTGGGAAACACCGGGGGCCTGGGGGCGGAGCCCCCAGGACCCGAAGAAATTTTTGGAAAAAACGGAAAAATTGGTACTGGAAACATTTAAAGTTTTTACTCTTAGAAAAGTTAATTTTCTCCCGAAATAATGTTGCGTCTAGCTTGCGTCCCGTTAAAATTTCATTGCGTCCGGATAAGAAAGTTTGCGTCCAGACGCACATCTGGACGCAAAAAAAACCCTGGGAGTCGTGAACCACCGCAGATGATAACCAAAGACGGTAGCAATGTGATGAATGTCGAAGTATATACTAATTCACTGGAACCCTTTTGTGCGCAGACTATGGTGTTGGAAAATTAGTGTTTTTTCATTACGCAGTTTCAGTTTTAGTCGGTGATTCAAAATAAGTTCAGTGGTCTTGTCTCTACCCCTTAAAGTTTGACCAAATGAGCTAAAATTTGGCATGAGTACGGTTTCTACTACTGAGTTAAAATATAGCATAATTTTTCGACATAGCGAAATTCTATTTCTAAGTACCAAAGGAAGCCGAAAAATTGTAATTAGGGGTTTTCGTGGTCGTAGAGCACGAATCCAAAGTCCGTTTTTCGATTCAGCTTTTCGTTAGCTCAGTATAAACTAAAGATTTAAGCTTAAGATGTAAGCTTTTACTGAGCTAAGGAAAAGTTGAATCGAAAAACGGACTTCGCATTCGTGTTCTACGACCCCAAAAACCCCTATACACAAGTTTTCAGTAAAATCGAAGACAATAAGTTTTCGGTTTCCCTTGGTAGAAATTGAAAAATCTAGTTCGCAAAATCGGAAATTTGGCGATATTTGAACCCAGCGTAGTCGAAAACATACCCATACCAAATTTTAACTCATTTGGTCAAGTTTTAAGTATTTTGAGTGCTGGGGAGGGGGTAATCGAGACACGACCCAATTTCAGCTTCAGTCGATGGTCGATTGTTAGTTTCAGTTAGCTTCAGCCGGAGGTTCAGTTTCAGTTCATTCAAAAAACGGCAATTTCCAGCCTTAAGAAACCATATAAAGCATAAATCGATGATCATTTATGCTCCGACTGCTGAATATTAGCGAATTTGCGGTTTAAATCCTTCAAATATGTTTTGAGTAAAGACTGAGACCAGCTAGTTTCAGTCCGAGTTTCGCAGGTCTGCTCCTCACACTAGTTTCAGTGTCAGTCGGCGGCCTATAATAATTTCAGTATGAGGTCACCTCTCAAACGGTTTCAGTTCCATTCAGTGCCTGAAAATTACTATGGAAAACTGGCATTTTTAGGGTTTCGAAACTTGGGGAAGTGGCGGGGCGTGCCCAAGGTACAAATATACCTAAATTTTTAGCGAAAAATTAGTATTTTTAAGGTAAACACGCAAAAACATCGCTGTTTTTAAGCTTAAAATGAACTACAAATGCATAAACTAGTTAAAATGTCAGAAAAGCTTTGAAAATTTTACCTCGTAAACCTAATTTTTCGACACTTTTGGGCGACCCCCAAAAACGTGGGGGCGGGCTTGCCGAAAAGTGGTGGGGGCTCCGAAAATTGGAGGGGGGAATCGAAAAGTGGGGCCCTATACCCCCCCCCACTAGAAAATGCCAGGAAAATACGAGACTTGTGTGACGGTCGTGGGCCGATCTGCAATCTTGGAGACCGGGATGGCGTCCAAAAATTCGGGCACCGGCGAAAGTGGTAGTGTTACGGCACTTGAAACTGATAATCCGACAAATAGACGCCTGAAACGGAAACAGGAATCTGAATTAGACGCTGAGGCCATATTCGCGAATGAGTTAAGCCTGTTTTAAGTATATTTTTCCATGAAAGAGTTAAGCGAGAGATCCAAGCTTGAGTTGAATTAAAACAGTTAACGTTTACTCTGCTCTGCTCTACTATTTCGTGAAAGGCCCTAACTATACCGGCTGAGTTGCCAGTAGTGTAAAATAGTTTGTGAAGGGTGTATCACACGGGCTAGTTGACTACTTCTTAGGTGCCACACTTTGAGTACCTCGTTTTCCTTCAAGAAAGCGGGACCCATTGTGTGCCTTTTCTCCATGTGTAGTTGGGATTTTTGGTCAAAATTTGAGACTGATCTGTCTTATTGTTGACTCATTTTAAGAAATAACCGACAAGCTTTTCTGCGACTTTGCTTCTGCAACTGTGTAGTTGTCTAGTGGCCAAGTTGGAAAAGTGGCAAAGATCAAAGGATTTTGAAAATCGAAAAAACTGAATAACTATCGCAATTCTTAACGAACTTAGTTGATATTTTTGGACTTGGGCGGCTAATTTTTCCACAGAGGGGCTAGTTTCTTGCATCTACTGAGTTTTCAAAACCGAAAAATCGGCTTCTTTTGATGAATTTTATTTTTTCAAATTGCTTTCTCAACCAAAGGAGAGTTCACGACATGACGGTTCAGAAATTACCTACATTGCTGCAGCAAAAGCGTACCGCTAAGTGAGTATAAACAAAACAATTTCGCCCCCTACATTTTTTGGTCAGACTATAGTTGGATGTTTGAGCTGTTTCAAACTTTCAAACATTCTGCCATTAAAACTTGTCTGGTACTGATCATAGCGATAGAAGGGAGGGTCGCATGGTGATTCTTCCGTATCGTGCTCCTGTGTCTAAAATTAGCAGAACTTAACCGATTGAGTTCTAATTTATTGCTGCATTTTAACATATTTCTGATAGATGTATATGATAAAGTATAAAATAATTTGAATTTTTAGGTTTATAAGGGATAGTGACGTTTTAGGCACTGAAACTATTTTGGGAGAAGACCTGAAATTGAAACTAATTTAGGGTGCCGACTGAAACTGAAGCTAGATTGGACAAAGGCCTGAAACTCGGACTGAAACTAGTTTCAGTCTTTTCTCAAAACATGAGTATTTGAAGGTTTAAAGCTGTTTTTTCGTTAATACTTTGCATTAGATGTAGATGTAGAAGTATAAAAAATCATAAATATATGCATTATATTATCATGTCTCAAGGCTAGAATCTGCAGTTTTTCGAATGAACTGAAACTGAAACTCTGACTGAAACTAAAACTGAAACTATTTTGCTATCCCGACTGAAACTTAAACTATTTTGGAAAGATACCTGAAACTGAAACTGTCTTGGACCGCCGACTGAAACTGAAACTAAAATCGGTTACTGCAAACAACACTAATAAGGTAGGACCAAGGGGAACCGAAAAATTTTTTGTCTCCGATTTCACTGAAAAGTTGCATATATGGGTCTTCAGGGTCGCTGAACACGCGTCTGAAAACCAGTTTTCGATCTAGCTTTTCTTCGTTAGTTAGCTAAAAGTTAAGCTTATATCTTTAGCTAATACTGAGCTAACGAAAATCTGGATCGAAAAACGGTTTTTAGATTCGTGCTCAGCGACCCTGGAAGCCCCTGTACGCAACTTTTCAGATAAATCGGAGACAAAAAGTTTTTGGTTCTCCTTGGTCTCCCTTTAAAAATGTAATTTGTTTAAGATTTTAAATTTTTATCACTGATCGATCAGAAATGTGTTAAAATGCACCCATGCCAAATTTGAGCTGAATCGGTTAAGTTTTGCGAATTTTAGACACAGGTGTGCGTATACGGAAGAATCACCGGGCCACATGTGTCAATTTTCAGCGGTGAAGTTTGTCATTCATTGGTGAAATTTACACTATCAAGTATCACGGAATCCATTTCGAAACGGGAGAGGTCTGATTTAAAAAATCGGAATTCAATTATATATTTGGAAAAATTCAATATTTTTACACTTAAACTAATAATTTGTTTTTGTACCCCGAAAGGGTGGGGGTCCCTTTGACTCCTCCATTGACAGGTTCTTGTCTAGCGTGGTTTTCCGAATTTTATGGGGGCGTCTTTGTGGGTGTGGGCTTAAACTCCCTCCATGTGCGCTGTAGTAGAGTGCTGCTGAAGTACAGCAAGGCCTAGGCGGCGACTAGATTCTCTATTCTGCACCAGAAAACGTATCTCAATCGTTTTAGGAACTCACTTCCTATTCTGCGCCATAAAGCTGGTTTCATTCATTTTAGGCGCTGCCTAAAAGTCAATCTCTACTCGGTACCTCCGTACGTACTGACTGGCATTTTTCCGCCTTAGCCGTTTTTCTTAATTCTCCCCAATTTGGCAGCGACCGTTAATGCCAGTTAACATAGGGTCGGATCTTGTCCTAAGAATATTCTGAGTGAGCTTGTACCTTGAACCAAATTTTCGAGGGGGGCTTGTACCATAAGCATAAATTAACGCTAATGGTAATATGAATGCAAAATTTTTGAAGAATTTACAGAAAATTGCCAATTTTTAGAAAAAATTCAAAATTTTGATGGATTTTTGGAAAAAATTGAAAATTTTTTGGGAATTTTGGTGCGAAAACCTATTTTCCGGGCCATTTCTTCGTACCCCTTGCCCAATTTTGCCTTGCTCCTTGCCCCTGACGGCTGAAGGGCTTGAACCTTGTCCGGGTTTGGGGGCTTGGAGCCCCATACCCCCCGTGTTAACCCATGGACTGCATTTCTGCCACACTGTCATATATAAATACCCGTGGATTGATTTTTTGCGCATTTTAGGACTTCACTTTAACCTATAGTTCATCCCCAAGATGGAGAATCTGTCGAAACCAGTAGGGGGGAGTACGACGCCAATTGATCCTGAAGAGGACCCCTACGCCGACATCAGACGAGACCTCCAGTCCCTGAAGCACGCGTGTCAGTGCGAGAACAGGGTCTGTCCACGTGGCTCCTGTAACGCCGTCAGACGACTCATCGCTCATGCCGCCAAGCCGTGTCAGGGACGTGAAGAGGACGCCTCCTGTGAAGTCTGTCATCGACTGCTGGTCCTCGCCTGCTATCACGTCGTCCATGAGGACTGTCAGAACGACCGGTGCTCGATCCCCTTCTGTCAGTTCACTCGTCTGGTACAGCAGGCTCGGAAGAGGCAGCGCACGGGCCCGTAAGTAGGAGTAGGAGCAATAGTTTTAAGGCCGAAATCTCGGCGGGGTCCCACTTACCATTGTTCAGCATGTGTTTATATGCGTTTGAACTAAAACGCATTTGATTGGCTAATCGCCTACCTTATGTCAAATTTACGGGTATAAGCGGACCCCCTCCCCCGAGATCTCGGGGGGGGCGGTCCCGCTTAGCGTTGTTAAGCGTGTGTTTATATGCAGTCGAACTGAAACGCATTTGATTACTCATCCTCATCTTGGTATTATAAACTCTGGTTTATTCTAACCCGGGGAGGTGGGGGTGGTGCAAGGAGCCCCCCTCCGATAACTTGTAAGTAACCCTCGAATAAATTCCTTCATATCCCGAAAAATTGCCAAAAACTTTCCATAAATTTATTCCGGTTTCGCCGGATTTTTAACGTAATTTTGCTGTTTTTGCTTAAAAATTTCTTAAAATTAGTCATTTTTAGCAATTTTTGGCAATTCTTACACAAAGAACGTAAACATTTGCAATTGTTTTCAAAAATATGCCCCTAGGGTTTTGGTGAGCCATGGTGACAACTTTGAATCCCCCTCTAAATTTTGGCCTAGAAATAAGCGAGGCACTTATACGATGATGATACTTTTCAGGACGAACCTAGTCGTAATGATAACGTATATAAATTTGCACGACGTTATTAAATTACTCCAATACGAACGTGTTATACATACATACATAGAACAGGATCTTATGGCATTAAGCATTAAGGTTCTCTTTTTTCAGGAAAAAGTAGGCAAGGCCCTCCAGAAAAACAGATCCAACCTTTTCGGATGCCCAATCCTATATGGCATTCGGTTTCAACTTATTTTTCTATTTCACAATCCCTGCTGCGATACTCGTATGCATTTTACTTGCTGTTCTTGCAACCTATCTACGAAAATTGTTGTATTATGTATATGTTTATTTTACACGAAGTATATACCTTTTTGTATTTAGTGGTCCGGCCATCAAGCGCCGTCGTATGGATAGCTTGGTTCCCTCTGAACTTGATACGGAGATATTTGAATATCGTATGTTCTTTTTGCTTTTATCTCTGCAGTGGCGTGATAAATATTATTCCATTTTTAAAAATCTGTATCGTGCGCGACCCTAATAATATGAGTGTTTATTTTTCTTACGAATTACGAATTTTTACGAGTACGAATTTTCCTTGTCATTTTTTGCTGTTTCAGCGGCCCGCCCGGACGACCTAAAGTGTGACCATTGCCGGGAGCGCTTCACTTCCTTTAACGACTTTCTGCAGCATTGCACTCAGCGTTGTCATTCTGTTGAGGATGAAATGAAGACTAAATCAGGGGCTTCCGGAACCGGAAAAACCGGAAAACGGACGGATAGATTGGAAAACCCGAAAACGAAAACCCGTGTCCGTTTGGTACGTCTAGACCATCCTGCTTTTTTGCTTTCTAATAGATTTTGAAATTGTGCCAATTGGGGTCGTTTAGCACTCAAGCTTCTGTCATGTTGCATTGTCATGTCAGTAAGTGAAATATATACTAAAGCACACGTACGTATATACTGGCATTTTTAGTGTGGGGGGGCGGTAGGCCCCCACTTTTCGGCCCCCCTCCACTTATATGTAAGTTCATTTTCAGCGTAAAAACAGCGATTTTTTTGCGTTTTTACCTTAAAATGTCAATTTTTCGCTAAAAATTTAGGCATATGTATACCGTTGGCTCGCCCCCTCCACTTTTCGAAAGCCCCTCCCCCACTTTCAAAACCCAAAAAATGCCAGTATATATAGCACGCGTTAATACACTGCAGTACGAGTTCACACAGTAACAAGGGCACCGGTTCTTGAGGGTTCCTGTATAAACCTTATTTAGCCCAATTCTTACCTGCCCCTGTACTATACTTATACATCCCAAATCTGGGGGGGGGATCCACGCAAACAAGTTTTCCAGAAAAAGTGTAAGTTTTGCAGATTTTCAACAAATTTAGCGTCAATTTAGCAATAGTAAGGGAATTTTACAGCAACGTAAGCAGTTTTTGCTATTTTTTGGAACTATTTTCAAAATTTTAGCAAATTTTTGGCTAAATTTTGCGTTAATTTTAGTTTGACCTGCACTGTGTTTTGTCCCTTGGCCCTCATTTTGCCACCGAACCTCCAATTTTTGAGGGGTCCCGGCCCGGTCCCATTTCGTTTTAAGTTTGTGGTTGTCACACCAAAAAAGTGTGACTGTACAAAGTTGGACCATTTATTGCGTAATAACCTTTGGAGCAAATCCCATCTACGCAGATGCTTTTGGATCGGCGGAATAGGAAATTTCAAAAATTCAAGAAATTAGAAATTCAGGGTTTCATTCACGGAAAATTTAATATATTGAAAATTTCGTTAATATTTTTTTGCATAATCAAAATTTTGTTTCCATGATCGCACAGAGCTGGTCCTGCTGCCCGTTTTCAATCGGAAAGTTTAGCAAGTTTCCGGAATTCGGGGTTTTTTCTTGTTCTTTGCAAGATGTCAGTGTAGTGTGTTTACAGTGCTGTGAAGAGTCTACCTATCGACATTTCGACCTTAACAATATAATTTAGCCTATATTGCTGCAGGATCTTATAAGCTATCAGATGCAGCTTTGTGATATTTTCGGACAGTTTTAAAAATTTTCAAATTTAAAAATTTAAAGATTTTGATTTCCAGCTTTAGGTATTTTTCTAAGGAGGCTGTAAGGGGGGGGGAGCGGAGCACTGGTTTCCGGTGTTGAAGATTTAGTGCATTTTGTGTGTTTTTGTGTTTTAGGTCGACTCGCAAACGCCGAGGTCTCGGGCTCCTGTTCAGAAACATTAATGGCTCAACCGTACGGTAGATGTTATCCTCTGAATCTCTCAAGTTTTGGCTGTTTTTTTCTGGCTCAAGATCACCATTTTCCAAAGAACTATATATACTGCTTTTTTGCTTTGTCTTTTTGTTGTTATATAGCTACCTTGTCACTATTCGTTGTTTGTTCTATGCTACTTGTTTTGTTTTGTATATTCAGCTTGTGAGCTTGTTATGGCGGCTGCTTTACTGTGTTTTTATCTGGACAGCATTGCTTTGTTTTATTTTACTGCGAAGATTGTTTTACTGTTTGCTATTTGAAGCTATTGTTGTACCCAGTCAAGTTTGTTCAGCTTTACTATGCTGACATGTCTTATATACGTTTTGTTTTTATCTCAAAGATTAATTCTTTTGTAGGTTCCCACCTTATCCAACAGTCGCAAAAGTTTGCTGAAATGCTGCACAGAATCTGTAAAATTGTAAACTTTTAAGTTAAAAATTATTAATTTTAGACCTTTAAATTTGAAATTTTGAAATTTCGCATATTTGCCAGTTAATGAAACAGTGCTGATGTCATACTTTCTGCATTCTGCATTGATTTCTGCTGAAGATGTCATTTGCAAACTCGCGGGTATTCGTGAAAGATTTACATGGTTTCGAATTTTCGTGCTGTTTCCTTCCGGTGCAATAATCTTGTTGCAATAATCAGTATTACATTATCAGGATGTTGTTTTTGGTTTGCAATAAATCACTTACAGCTATGTCAAGGGTGAACCTAAACTGATTCCTAGTTCAAGTTTGGTGCAGTTGCATTTGAGCACTTTTCTCATGGATCTGCGACAAATTTTAAAATACAGTTACAGTTACAGTTACAGTTTTATAGCAAAATCTAAGATGAAAATGCATTTTGATTAGTCTTGGACTAGAAAAACTAGAAAACCTAAAATTTTGAGGTTTTGGTACAGGTCGATCATTAAATGTGTTGAAACTGCGCCTGCACCAAACTTGAACTGACTAGGTTAAGTTTTAGGAAAGTTACTCACAGGTAATTTGGAATCGTCAGTTACTACTTACTACTAGCTCTTAAACAGAGATTCTGAGTCTATTATTGGTCTAACCAAGAGTTCAGTAGAGAGCACGTGTTTCTTCTTAGCAGTGTTTCATACTATTCTGTACTGCCCGTCCAACATTAAGGACGAAATCTCGCGGGGGGGTTGCTTCTCAGCGTGTAAACATATAATTCGCTGCCATTTTAAAAAATGGGCGTTTCCGACATTTTTATATCATATTCCTTAGATTAGAACGAGATCTTTTTAATAGTATAAAATTACATAGTCGGGTCCAGGCATTAGGCAATCTCTTACAAATTCGGCAATAAAACAACCTTTCCCCGACACTGAGGGATTCCATCAATTTTCAAAACACCTACCTTATGTTGTTGCGGGATTTGTGAGAGATTGCCAGAAATGCGTAATTTTTATAGCGTTAAAAAGATATTAATAGTGAAATGACATTGCAGTTCTACTTACTTTTCTAGCTCAACTTAGAGTATTATATATGTAGTAACTTTGCAGTGTCCACAGCAAAAAATACATTAATTTGTCGAAAAAGCCCATGTTTGAAAAGACGTCAGTGTGCTGTGACTACCTACACGGTGAGAAGTCCCCCGATATTTTGGCCTTAATGTTTCGAGCATATGGAAAGCTTACTGCATTAGAAGACGCTGCGCTGAGTGTCTCACTCTTCCTATTATACACCCTTATCGTGACTATTCAAAGCTTTGATGAATTGTGTAAAGTTTTGGCTCCGCCGGGAATCGAAGCAGAGACCTCCCGGACTGCAGTCAGGCGTGCTACCACTACACCACGGAGCCAGGAGAGAAGAGCACATACCGTCTTGGTGCTCATTATATACCTGTGTAAACTGGGGGGAGATCACAGCGGCTACTGAATTTGAATTGCCATGCAAATTGCAAACTAGCAACATCAACTTAGGTTAGCGGAATCATAGTTGTCACAAGTTTTGTGTAGTCAGAATTTAGTTTTAGAACCAGGTTGAAATTCTGCTTTTCAGAATTTCATTGTCCAGAATCATTTGTTAGGATTTCGAAGGTCAGAATTCTATTTTCCGCCGTTTCTTGAAATTCCGTTTTCAACATAGCAACGTGGATCGAATGGGCATGAAAACTGTGACCAATACTGTTGATCTGATACGATCCAGATTCCGTATCAATAAATTCGAGTTGGCATTCAATGACACCTACTGGAGCAAATGTTATAAGATATTTTGTAACCTCACCAAATCGGAGGTCACTGTAAGTACGACATACCATAGATAATTTTTGATTGTTATAATACAAGGTTATCGGTTACGCATAGCAATTCTTTGCGAGTTTCACCCAAAAAAGTAAATATCTTTTATACAACGGACAAATTTCTTAGCACGACATGGAGTAATACACTCTTAAGCCCGGTTCACGATGGTGTGCTTTGTGCTTTGTGCTTTTGTGCTTTGTGCTTTGTGCTTTCTCGGTTCATGATGGTTTGAAAAGCATAGTGCTTTGTGCTTTCCCGGTTCATGATGGTTTTCTGTGCTTTGTGCTTTGTGCTTTTGTGCTTTTGGTGCGCTTTGGGAATGTTTGACAATGTCAAACATTTTGACTTGTGCTTTCAGTGCTCTCCAATCAAAACAGACCTTGTTCTATGCTGATTGGTCGAAAACTGAAACTGGAAGTCACATGATCACTACAGTATTCCCGGTGTTGAATTAAAGCTCATTTGGACACGACAAAAATGAAAAATTGAATTATTGAGAGCATGAATAGTTATGAATTATCATGAGTTAGCTTTAGCTATCGTAAATAAATAAAGATTTCATGCAAAAAATTAATTAATTTGTTAATTTTATAATAATTATTTTTAATTATCATTTATGATCCTTATTATTATTAAATTAAATAAAATTATATTATTCGAAACGTCAATAAATCCATCCTGTTAACGTTTTTTAAAACACCAAAATTTTGAACTCCGTCCAAACTGGCTTCCGTGACCTGTGCTTTTGATATTGTGCTTTCTCATCATGAATCATTTGTTTTCTGTCTCCTGAGCACAAAGCACAAAGCACAAAGCACAGGAGACAAAAGCACAAAGCACTGGAGACAAAGCACAAAGCACAAAGCACTCCATCGTGAACCGGGCTTTAGAAATGTTCCTGTAGAAACTACAGGAATTACTTTTGTAGATGATAAATACAAAAGCTTTTGTAGAAAATACAGGTTAACTCTTGTAATTTCTACAGGTCATTCTTGGTAGTGGTTACCGGACATACTTTAGTAGAATTGATTACAAGTTAGACCAGTATTCAGTACTAATGAAACCTGTAGTTTTCACTGGTTTACAGGTTTGCTCACAGGAAAGTACTCGATACGCTGATAACGCAAATTTTGTATATAAGGGCGACAGTGGTCATAATTTTTGAAGACTGAAATTTTTGAATTTTTTCAAATTTTCAGTCCTCCAACACCCAGTGGGTGATTTTTTGTAACGGCCGCTCCCTGCCGAAAATATTTTGGGAGCGGCCGCCCTCCCCCACCTAACCCCCCCCCCCCTTCTGAAATAACAGGTCGCTCCAGTAAAATTTGCAGGTTTTGTCTTGTAAAAATACAGGTTTGGTATCTGATATAGGATTGTAAAAAAGTCGAACAGAACTACCGGTTTCTTTTGTATTTTCTACAGGAAATTCCTGTAATAAAAACTACAGGTTTGCTTAGCATTTTCTACAAAATATTCCTGTAATTTTTACTATTCCAGAGACCGGTAAAAAATACAAAAGTTACTTTTGTGGAAAATACAGGAAGCTCCGCTAGTGACTGACCGCACGGGAGCACTTTTGTAGAGAACTACAAGAATTCCTGTAATTTCTACAGGAGTCTTTTTAAGAGTGTAGAATTTTGAACGGTTTGAGCATTAACATTTGTCTTGTAACCTGATTTATAATTAGCATTGAAATTTTCTAAAAAAAAATTAAAATAAAAAGTGGGAACGCTGATCGAATTTATCGGGACCCAGATTATCATAGAATTAGGGCAGGCCTGTCCTAACAATCACTTGGTCCGAGAAATGTAGGTCGACTGGACTCATTAAACTGAGATCAAACGATCACTAACACTCTTTCCACTCAGCATGAACGATATATATATGATTTCCACCAAAGTTAAAGTTGATCTTTATTATTCTGAAAACTGGGATTGCTCCAAAATAGGGACCTTGGTTGTCGTCGTGCATGATTCAGTTAACAATAAGATTATATGTACTTATTTTTTAGGACTGCTGACTTGAGGGCTGAATGCAACGAGCGTTCATATGAACATTTTTTCCAGTGTTGCAGATATATAAATGGTCATAGGTGATAACACCCCAATTTTAAGTAGCCAGACCTCAAGAAATGTATCATCAAATATCTCTTTAACAAGTTGCCAGCAGACCAGAAACAATAAAGCAAGAATATCATAGTCCATATGGGCGGGGGGACGCCCGATCCCGAAATCACGTCCCCCCCCCCTGAGGATTTTGGCATACTTCAAAAGCTTTAGCCAGGCCTGTGTCAGAAGTCAATGATAATTTTTTACTCTAGGAAAATCTTGCTAACTCTAATAAACAGGTTCTGGCACTTTTGCAAGAAATTTTATGACATTTAATTTAAGAAATGTATATGAATCCACTTAGCTCAAGCTTAGGCGCTACAAATTGTGTATTATCTAAATCAAATATGAAAACGATTACGAACTTAAGAGGAGGTTCGCTTTGGTCCAAAATTTATATTCACGGGTTTTGCTCATACATAACACATACATGTGTATTATATCCCTATACTTTCTCAAAAACAAGACAAAATAAGTTCGAAATCAAACAGAGTTTTTAGATTCAAAGTCAACGGGCCTGAAACTTTCGGCGTTGAGCCTTTTGAAATCGGGTGGAGACCGAATGAGAGCGAAAATAGGATTGACTTATATACTCAATTATTGCATTTGTAAGGTTACAAGGCAAAAGTGGCTCAAGGTCAGCCAGCCAATCGCTCCCAATTGCAGGATTTATTATGAACAGACCTCACTTTGGTGCTCTCCAGAGGAAAATTTGAACTCGCGCTAACTTTCAAACCTTCGCCAAAAATTAGTCAGTCAACAAAATTTTACCAAACCAATGAATACGAGCAGGTGCTTTTAGCGTAAGTTTTGTGAAACAGGTGTGCGGCCCATCATATCAATTTCTAAAGTCAAAAGAATTTGGATTTTCAAATCGAATCAGTTGCCTCGCCAGCTAACTTGTCTCATTTTCTTTAAATGTTAAAGTAAACTTATATTAAAATAGATGAAAAAATTAGTTTCGAATTTTCGGCTTGTGATTGGCATAGAGGGGTCAACAAGGGTCCCGCTATGTCTCCATTACAACCTGAGTGAAAACAATCAATCGTCATGTTCAATTTGAAGGTGTTGTAGACTGAAATTTAAGGAGCTGCAAAACCTAAAACTTTGAAACTATTTCACCACTTTTTCATTTTCCAATTCCATTCCGCTTCTCCGGCCTATTATTCGTGCTTTTCGCATTCCGAGCAGGCTGTCGGCTACCAGACTAAGAGAATTTCAAAAAAGTAGATAGCCATCATGTTAAGTTTTCTTTCATACAGCGAAAACTTTTCTGTTCACAATAGGGTAACTTGTTCATGTTCCTGTGTTTTACACTTGTCGACGTTTTGATTTAAGCTTCTTCCACTGAAGCACCTGTATGGCTCAGTTGGTTAGAGCGTCCGCGCTTTGAGCAGAAGACCAGGGCTTCGAGTCCCGCCGGGTCTTCACTATTTGGTCTCGGAGCAAGCTGGCCGGACGGCTGGCTTCAATGCTTTCAAATTGAATACAGATCTCAATAATAGTACAGGTTTAGGAGTGTCGGATTTCATGACTGTCATATAGTGAGTTGTTTCGCTGTCGTATTGGTTCACCACTTTCTTAAACCCGAGAACTTCCATCTGATCCGTAATCAGGCACGGACCTTGCCATCTAAAAAATTATTTTAATAAAGAACTGGCATGCAACAATCTTGGACCACATATGTTACACTACTTTTCGAAATGTAGGGGAACTGCTACTGCTCTTAATGAGACATGACTGGTGTCGTTTTCAAGTCAAACGTAAACATATATATTGCCATGGATACAAGAACCAATCTCACTTCTATATGGCACTTTGCGAAGTATTAACAAGTTTCTACTTCGCTAATCATTAAGAAATATATACGTCATTACTAAATTTTTAATAAATTATTTTTGCATGCCGCTTAGCTCAGTAAAAACGCTAGGGCTTTAATTCTGTATGAGCGTTCTTTATTTGACATTCACCTATTAACCAACACTTGTTCCTAAACAGTTGTTGGATTGACTGACTTGGCTAAAGCTTTGCATGGTGATATTGATGTTTCAACACGTGAAGTTGAAACTGAAAATTCAACAAATCGACATCCGAAACTGAAACTGAGATTTTCCAATTTGCAGCTTGAAAACTGAAACTGAAACACTGAAGGAAGCAACCCCAAAACCGAAACTGTGTTAGCCTAATTGTATCTATATAGCCTAACAAACAATATAACAAATTTAATGAAACAGCAATAATCAAGTGACTCTTTGCAAAACAACACCCTTGGTTGACACTCAGATAAACACTAATGCATCTATCAAAAGATTTTGAGTACACAAACCTAGCAAGATTCCGCAGACACTGGTGGGCTAGGTTTAGGCTTATAAATTTTCCACGGAATGGCACTGTATCGATCGGAATCTTGCTGTCCAAGTTTTGCTGTTTTATAATTCTATGGAAAATCTCCGATGAAGCTGGAAACTGGCCAACCGTGCCCTGAACTATGAAGTTTCACATATTTAATACACATAAAACATACTCGCCTTTAAATCGATTTACCGGAATCTAGTCACTCAGTTTTAAGCGATAAAACATTCCACGGAAATTCTCCCATTTTGCTGGAAACCGGTTGTCTGGGTTTTAGCTCTAAAAGTTTCCACGGAATGTCGCCAATAAATTATTGCTACGTCTAATCTGCGGAATCTTGCTAGGTTTGTGTACTCAAAATCTTTTGATAGATGCATAATGTTCTAAACTTTCAAGTAAACAATTAATGGACAAAACCAGTTGTATCTGGTTATTGACATAGTCATTACTATAGTATTGGATCAAACCATAGTTATTCAGTTAATTCCTTCGCAAACTGAAATAATTTCAGTCGGCCATAGAATGGGCAAATAATTTCAGCTCTTGTTGTGGTTGCGTGCAGTTTTATCGTGCTTAAACTGATGACTTTCGGGCATTAGGTACCCTTTACGGTATTGTTGTTGTTTTGGTCGCTACATTACTTCGAGTTCTTTTCGTTCTTTGTTACGTCACTTAGTTACTTCGTTATCGTTAATCTTCGTGTATTTATTCCATATCAATAATTTGCAATCAAGTTCAAAGAATTTTTGTTCTGGGACTATTCCTTGACCAAAAAGTGAGTGTATTCTTTCAATATTTCGGCTCCGTCAAAACTAGTACGGATGGTGGCCGGCTTCGACTCTTCAATTTGAATACAGATCTCAATGCTAAAACCACAGGTTTGGGAGTGTCGGATTTCATGACTGCCATATAGTTAGTTGTTTCGCTGTCGTATTGGTTCACCACCTTCCTAAACCCGAGAACTTGCATCTGAGCGGTAATCAGAAACGGACCTTGCCATCTGAAAACTTATTTTAATAAAGAACTGGCATGTAACAATCTTGGACCACATATGTTACACTACTTTTCGAAATGTAGGGGAACTGCTACTGCTCTTAATGAGACATGACTGGTGTCGTTTTCAAGTCAAACGTAAACATATATATTGCCATGAATACAAGAACCAATCTCACTTCTATATGGCACTTTGCGAAGTATTTAACAAGTTTCTACTTCGCTAATCATTAAGAAATATATACGTCATTACTAAATTTTTAATAAATTATTTTTGCATGCCGCTTAGCTCAGTAAAAACGCTACGGCTTTAATTCTGTATGAGCGTTCTTTATTTGACATTCACCTATTAACCAACACTTGTTCCTAAACAGTTGTTGGATTGACTGACTTGGCTAAAGCTTTGCATGGTGATATTGATGTTTCAACACGTGAAGTTGAAACTGAAAATTCAACAAATCGACATCCGAAACTGAAACTGAGATTTTCCAATTTGCAGCTTGAAAACTGAAACTGAAACACTGAAGGAAGCAACCCCAAAACCGAAACTGTGTTAGCCTAATTGTATCTATATAGCCTAACAAACAATATAACAAATTTAATGAAACAGCAATAATCAAGTGACTCTTTGCAAAATAACACCCTTGGTTGACACTCAGATAAACACTAATGTTCTAAACTTTCAAGTAAACAATTAATGGACAAAACCAGTTGTATCTGGTTATTGACATAGTCATTACTATAGTATTGGATCAAACCATAGTTATTCAGTTAATTCCTTCGCAAACTGAAATAATTTCAGTCGGCCATAGAATGGGCAAATAATTTCAGCTCTTGTTGTGGTTGCGTGCAGTTTTATCGTGCTTAAACTGATGACTTTCGGGCATTAGGTACCCTTTACGGTATTGTTGTTGTTTTGGTCGCTACATTACTTCGAGTTCTTTTCGTTCTTTGTTACGTCACTTAGTTACTTCGTTATCGTTAATCTTCGTGTATTTATTCCATATCAATAATTTGCAATCAAGTTCAAAGAATTTTTGTTCTGGGACTATTCCTTGACCAAAAAGTGAGTGTATTCTTTCAATATTTCGGCTCCGTCAAAACTAGTACGGATGGTGGCCGGCTTCGACTCTTCAATTTGAATACAGATCTCAATGCTAAAACCACAGGTTTGGGAGTGTCGGATTTCATGACTGCCATATAGTTAGTTGTTTCGCTGTCGTATTGGTTCACCACCTTCCTAAACCCGAGAACTTGCATCTGAGCGGTAATCAGAAACGGACCTTGCCATCTGAAAACTTATTTTAATAAAGAACTGGCATGTAACAATCTTGGACCACATATGTTACACTACTTTTCGAAATGTAGGGGAACTGCTACTGCTCTTAATGAGACATGACTGGTGTCGTTTTCAAGTCAAACGTAAACATATATATTGCCATGAATACAAGAACCAATCTCACTTCTATATGGCACTTTGCGAAGTATTTAACAAGTTTCTACTTCGCTAATCATTAAGAAATATATACGTCATTACTAAATTTTTAATAAATTATTTTTGCATGCCGCTTAGCTCAGTAAAAACGCTACGGCTTTAATTCTGTATGAGCGTTCTTTATTTGACATTCACCTATTAACCAACACTTGTTCCTAAACAGTTGTTGGATTGACTGACTTGGCTAAAGCTTTGCATGGTGATATTGATGTTTCAACACGTGAAGTTGAAACTGAAAATTCAACAAATCGACATCCGAAACTGAAACTGAGATTTTCCAATTTGCAGCTTGAAAACTGAAACTGAAACACTGAAGGAAGCAACCCCAAAACCGAAACTGTGTTAGCCTAATTGTATCTATATAGCCTAACAAACAATATAACAAATTTAATGAAACAGCAATAATCAAGTGACTCTTTGCAAAATAACACCCTTGGTTGACACTCAGATAAACACTAATGTTCTAAACTTTCAAGTAAACAATTAATGGACAAAACCAGTTGTATCTGGTTATTGACATAGTCATTACTATAGTATTGGATCAAACCATAGTTATTCAGTTAATTCCTTCGCAAACTGAAATAATTTCAGTCGGCCATAGAATGGGCAAATAATTTCAGCTCTTGTTGTGGTTGCGTGCAGTTTTATCGTGCTTAAACTGATGACTTTCGGGCATTAGGTACCCTTTACGGTATTGTTGTTGTTTTGGTCGCTACATTACTTCGAGTTCTTTTCGTTCTTTGTTACGTCACTTAGTTACTTCGTTATCGTTAATCTTCGTGTATTTATTCCATATCAATAATTTGCAATCAAGTTCAAAGAATTTTTGTTCTGGGACTATTCCTTGACCAAAAAGTGAGTGTATTCTTTCAATATTTCGGCTCCGTCAAAACTAGTACGGATGGTGGCCGGCTTCGACTCTTCAATTTGAATACAGATCTCAATGCTAAAACCACAGGTTTGGGAGTGTCGGATTTCATGACTGCCATATAGTTAGTTGTTTCGCTGTCGTATTGGTTCACCACCTTCCTAAACCCGAGAACTTGCATCTGAGCGGTAATCAGAAACGGACCTTGCCATCTGAAAACTTATTTTAATAAAGAACTGGCATGTAACAATCTTGGACCACATATGTTACACTACTTTTCGAAATGTAGGGGAACTGCTACTGCTCTTAATGAGACATGACTGGTGTCGTTTTCAAGTCAAACGTAAACATATATATTGCCATGAATACAAGAACCAATCTCACTTCTATATGGCACTTTGCGAAGTATTAACAAGTTTCTACTTCGCTAATCATTAAGAAATATATACGTCATTACTAAATTTTTAATAAATTATTTTTGCATGCCGCTTAGCTCAGTAAAAACGCTAGGGCTTTAATTCTGTATGAGCGTTCTTTATTTGACATTCACCTATTAACCAACACCTGTTCCTAAACAGTTGTTGGATTGACTGACTTGGCTAAAGCTTTGCATGGTGATATTGATGTTTCAACACGTGAAGTTGAGCGGTAATCAGAAACGGACCTTGCCATCTGAAAACTTATTTTAATAAAGAACTGGCATGCAACAATCTTAGACCACATATGTTACACTGCATTTCGAAATGTAGGAGAACTGCTACTGCTCTTAACTATATATACTGCGGCTTCAGCAAAACTATGCCGACCACAATGCCACTTTACTGCGATACAGCATTAATGTTAGTGTAGTAGAGTCAAAAGTGTTGAATGCAGAGAAAAACAAGGACCCCAAGAATGTATGTATTTTTAGAATCGTCAGGAATTCGAAATTTTGACAACCCGGAAAAGTTCGAAATTTCGGGTTTCATGCATCGAAAATCTAAGATGTTTGGTTTTTGGTCTAGTTTTTGGTTCAACCAAAAAGTTTTCCACAATCGAATAAGGCTGGACCAGCTACACATTTTAGCTCATAGAAGCTTTTTAAGAAAACACTCCCAGTTTTCGCAATTTTCTTAGTTTTCCGGATTTTAAATTTTTTATCAATAGCCACAATATGTTCATCATTCAAAGGCACTTAACGAGTTAAACACCTTTTGTAATAAAACGAACTCTTGAAAATGCACTCTGTTCGCTGAGATAGCAAAAGCCGGATTTTCCGGATTTTAAAAATTCCTTCAATAAAACACAGCATGATTATCATCTGACAGCTCGTGATAAGTAACTTAACTCTTAACATTAATACCTTTTATGGTGGAACATACTCGTAGAAAAGCACCCACTTCTTGGAATTTACAAAAATCTCCATAGTAAAACCGGTTCGAGTTCCTGGCGATTCTGAAAATATATACATTGTTGGGGGTTTACGGTAAAGGTTAATCTGCTTTAAATGCTCAAAGTTCAGGAAAGTGTTTAACAAGAGAAACACATATGGGAAGTGACCTTAACGAATTAACTGCAGTCTGCGTATTTGCGTAAAATTAAAATGATTAAATCTTTAGTAAAGTTAATGTTTTAAAACCGAAGATTTTAGTAGTTAATGACTTTGTATGGTAGTGCAGTGCCTCTGTAGGACAGCATAGTGCCTGTGTAGGATTGTAGAGTGTCTCTATAGGACAGTAAGTTGCCTCTGTAGTACAGTTGATGCCTGAAAGCGACAAGTGCCTCCGTAGGACATAATCTGGATTGAGTTAATTTTAACTCCTTTAACTCGGTGCATGACAAGGCCCTTAGTTTTAGCAATAATAAATATAATTGAGCTAAGACAGCATCTTCCCAGCTAGCGCATTAACACAACAAACTGGCATTGTTTTGCTGACAACTAAATAAATAACAGTAGGAAAGGAATGAGCTTGACTAAAGCCTTCAAGCGTAGTTTCTGTCTCGTTGCTTTTCTTGTCATTGTAAGTTATGCAGTGATAAGTACGTATAGGTGAAGTGCTTACATTGATGTATTTGGCATGGCGCAGTCTTCTACCAGCCAATGTGTGCGCGACTTCGTAGCCGTCAGCGAGGGATATTGGTGTAGGTATTAAATTGAAAGGATTTAAACTGTAATATCTCTTAATTGGACTGACCCTGTAACCTAAAAATTTGTCTTCTTTTCGGAGACATGTGGGGTATATATATTATATATATTCCTTCACTTCATATTATATATATTATACTATTCCTTCACTAAAAAGTAAGTGCTCTCTTTCAGTATTTCCGTTCCATCAAAGCTGGTGCGGATGGTGGCCGGCTTCGACTCTTTAAACTTGAAAACAGACTTCAGAGATAACAGCACAGGTTTCGGGGAGTCGGATCTCATTACCGCCATTCTTTCGTTGTCGTATTCCTTTGCCATTTTCGTAAATCCTAGAAATTCCATGTGATCGTCAATCGCCAACACACCTTGCCATCTAAAAAATTATTTTAATTAAGAACTGAGATGCAGCAGTCTTGGACCATATATGTTACACTACTTTTCTAAAAGTAGGAAAACTGCTGCTCTTAACTATATATACTGCGGCTTCAGCAAAACTATGCCGACCACAATGCCACTTTACTGCGATACAGCATTAATGTTAGTGTAATAGACTCAAAAGTGTTGAATGCAGAGAAGAAAGCAAACAAGGACCCCAAGAATGTATGTATTTTTAGAATCGTCAGGAATTTGAAATTTTGACAACCCGGAAAAGTTCGAAATTTCGGGTTTCATTCACCGAAAATCTAATATGTTTGGTTTTTGGTCTAGTTTTTGTTTCAACCAAAAAGTTTTCCACAATCGAATAAGGCTGGACCAGCTACACATTTCAGCTGATAGAAACTATTTAAGAAAACACTCCCACTTTTCGCAATTTTCTGAATTTTCCGGATTTTAAAATTTTTTATCAATAGCCACAATATGTTCATCATTCGAAAGCACTTAACGAGTTAAACACCTTTTGTAATAAAACGAACTCTTGAAAATGCACTCTGTTCGCTGAGATAGCAAAAGCCGGATTTTCCGGATTTTAAAAGTTCCTTCAATAAAACACAGCATGATTATCATCTGACAGCTCGTGATAAGTAACTTAACTCTTAACACTAACACCTTTTATGGTAGAACAAACTCGTAGAAAAGCACCCACTTCTTGGGAGTTACAAAAATCTCCATAGCTAGATGTAAAACCGGTTCGAGTTCCTGACGATTCTGAAAATATATACATTGTTGGGGGTTTACTGTAAAGGTTAATCTGCTTTAAATGCTCAAAGTTCGTACACTCATTTCTAGGTCGTACTGCTGCAGTGGTTTGGCCAAGCTAAGACATTACAGAAAAGTTGGGTCTACTTAGGACACAGCTTAACACCGTCCCCAAAGCATACTGACTTTGGGGACAAGGGGTAAGGAGCAACTGAGCGGGAAAAGTAGTTTTGCACAAAGTACAAACATTAAGAAATTCTGCTTTCCTGAAGTTTTTGCTAAAATTCTTAAGTTTACATAAAAATTAACCGATGTTTTGATACTTTTTGTAAAAAACAAAATTCTGATGTAAATAATCGCAAATGTTAATACAATATAAGTTAATTGTGGGAAATTTATGCTGGATGCTCAAGATCTCTCGAAAATTTCCGTCCTAGCTAGAGGTCCTAGGTGCTTTTAAGTCGGTGAACTGAAAGTGGACCCGACCATCGGAAAGCTGGGGCTGTCGACGGCTAAGCATTACATTATACAGCAACGAAAAAACAGCAATTTGTACCTTAAAATGTAACCACATTTTTCATCCGTTGTGACTAAATCCGTCTTTTTATACTCTTATCAGTCTACTCTTGACGGCATGACGGGTAGGTCTAGGCCACAGAAGTCTGCAAGTTTCACCAGGGTTCTGACTCTGTTCGCAATTTCAGGCAGTTGATTGGTTATGACCAAATTGAGGTACTCGGTGCCGGCCGTACTTGCAAACGCCCCAGTAATCGCTGGTGCTTAAACTGATGACTTTCGGGCTTTAGGTACCCTTTACGGTATTGTTGAAATACAATACCTCCATCGAGGAACTGGATTGTTTTTGGGCCTGACCGTGAGTCCTGGAGTTGTTTCGCTGTCGTTCACCATTTTCTCAAACCCGAGAACGGTATTGTTCTTGTATTGGTCGCTACATTACTTCGTGTTCTTTTCGTTCTTTGTTACGTCACTTCGTTATCGTTAATCTTCGAGTATTTATTTCATATCAATAATTTGCAATCAAGTTCAAAGAAGTTTTGTTCTGGGACTATTCCTTTACCAAAAAGTGAGTGTATTCTTTCAGTATTTCGGTTCCGTCAAAACTAGTACGGATGGTGGCCGGCTTCGACTCTTCAATTTGAATACAGATCTCAATGCTAAAACCACAGGTTTGGGAGTGTCGGATTTCATGATTGCCATATAGTTAGTTGTTTCGCTGTCGTATTGGTTCACCACCTTCTTAAACCCGAGAACTTGCATCTGACCGGTAATCAGAAACGGACCTTGCCATCTGAAAACTTATTTTAATAAAGAACTGGCATGGAACGGTCTTGGACCACATATGCTACAGTGCTTTTCTAAATGTAGGAGAACAGCTGCTGCTGCTCTTAACTATATATACTGCGGCTTCAGCAAAGCTATGCCGACCGCAACGCCACTTTGCAGCGATACAGCATTAATGTTAATGTAGTATACACCGAAACACTTGTCAACCGAAATTCTGACATCTTGTCGATAGCTTTCCACTGTGTTAATTATAAATTCAGCACAGGGTTCGACCTATAAGCATCTACTGTTGAACAGCACCAGAAGCAGGTTTCCAGGCATGACTTATAATTTCCGACCAAAGAACAAGCACTGAAGATCAGTCAACTGAAGCAAGTCAAAAGCTTTCGTTTACATAGACCAAACCAAACTGTTGATGCTACTCTAAATTTGAACTATGACCTTTCTTTTGTACATTATAAAAATATATTGATCTTCGTTGTTTACCAAGTTTCTCAGTTTTGCTTTGTTTACTTTTCATTCAAATAATTTTAGTTACAGCAGGCTTTGAGAAGCCCCATTGCTATATTTGTTCTTGTTCCGACGTTCTTTTTCCCTGAAACAGAAAGCAAAAGTTAGCTATCCCAAAACTCACATGTAAGTGCACCACAAGCTGCACGTTCATTATGCAATCTCTGACTATGTAGCTTTGCACAAGTGCACGAAATTCTGAGATGCGTGTAAAACGCGTGTTTGCATTTAATTGTAACCATTTCCATCAAACATCCTGAAGGAAGAATTTAAAGATTCTTATTTTAATTCAATTTTTTATTTTCCCATGTAACTAAACCATTCTATAAAAGATGACATGACTGGTGTAGTTTTCAAGTCAAACGTAAATATATTGCCATAGATATAAGAACCAATCTCACTTCTATTTGGTACTTTGCGAAGTATTAACAAGTTTTTACTTCGCTAATCATTAAGAAATATATACGTTATTACTAAATTTTTAATAAATTATTTTTGCATGCCGCTTAGCTCAGTAAAAACGCTACGGCTTTATTTCTGTATGACCGTTCTTTATTTGTCATTCACCTATTAACCAACACTTGTTCCTAAACAGTTGTTGGATTGACTGATTTGGCTAAAGCTTTGCATGATGATATTGATGTTTCAACACGTGAAGGTGAAGCTCAAAATTCAAGAAATCGACAACCGAAACTGAAACTGAGATTTTCCAATTTGCAGCTTGAATACTGAAACTGAAACACTGATGGAAGCAACCCTAAAACCGAAACTGTGGTAGCATAATTGTATCTATATAGCCTAACAAACAATATAACAAATTTAATGAAACAGCAATAATCAAGTGACTCTTTGCAAAACAACACCTTTGGTTGACACTAGATAAACACTAATGTTCTAAACTTTCAAGTAAACAATGGACAAAACCAGTTGTATCTGTTTATTGACATAGTCAGTACTATAGTATTGGATCAAACCATAGTTATTCAGTTAATTCTTTCGCAAACTCAAATATTTTCAGTCGGCCATAGAATGCGGAAATAATTTCAGCTCTTGTTGTGGTCTTAAAATTGCTACTTCAATTTTAGACTACGCTTAGCTTACACATCATAATTTCACACCACACTTAGCCTAAAAATAATAATTTAAGGTGCTGGTATCCTTTTGTGCAGTGCTTTTGTGGTGATTTTTCGAAACGCTATAACTTTCGCAATTTTGGGAGTTGGAAAGAGCTTTATACATCGTTTTAAAGCTTATAGTCTGTACATTAACATGAGCTTACGAAACTAGCAAAATTAGCACAAAACTAGCTGAAATTTTCTGACATACTGACATCTGATAGACTGAATATAGGCCAAAAATTTTTGAACATCGATTTCTCAAAACTGTAGAATCGGCCAAAATTTTTTCTTGTGCCATGATATGAAGGACATGTGGGCCGAGGGACATTTTTTTGGATTTGGCTCAACAAGTCTCAGTACTCCAGAAAATCCGGAAAATGCGCGATGACACGAAATTTCGCAACTTTCTGTTCAGTTTTCTCACACCTGGAGATGTTTTAGCTCAAACCAAGAAAAATGTCCCTCCGCAATAGGGCGAATTTTCATTCAGCCCAAAATCACGCGAATCCATTGGACAGTTTTTGAGAAATCAATGTTCAAAACAAAATAATCGCAATTTTGCCAAAATGGTTTTTCGGCGAATTCCCTAGCTTAAAGCAACGAACTCTAGCGAATAGGTATTGATAAAATGCGCAATTGGACGGTGTATCGATTGAGTATAAATAAGCCGAAATTGTCTGTAAGATTTGGCAGTAATTTTGAAAAAACTGATTTCGTCAAAAATGGTCATTTTTTGACCCCAAAAATCGTTTTTGGCTTATACTGCCTTAACCACTAGAGGTAGCTCAAAAGTTGTAAAAGCAAAAATGTTCATTTTGGTGCCTTCTTTCCAGCCATAACAACCAATCCGGTGTAGCGACTATGTACTGAGAGAATAAAAGCAAAAACCAAAACTTTCTTATCTTTAAACCTAAAAATCCGGGACTGGTCCCAGAATGTTAAAGAGCACGAAAATAGGGTATTTGGAAAGTTTCATCCACTTTGATAAAGAATTGAAGCTTGTAGGGTCGAATTTACACAAAGCGATACCAGCACCTTAAAGGAACCTCTTATAAATATTTCTACACTCTACCTAGTCCAGACTAGATCTATGCAGCCCAGTTTATGGAGTTTTAGCCCATTTGTTCTGACGCGGTTTTCAAACTGTCTTGTATTTTGTATTTGGCTCAGCATCGTTGGGTACTTCCGGAGACCCGATAGATGCTGCTCTCCTCAGACTACTGAAAGGCAATCAAGAAGCGGAGAAGCGAAGACCAAGGACAGAAAACAAGGCCTCCAAGCCAGACTGACATGCGGTTATTGGCCAGGGTCAGCAGAGCTGAAATAGCCTCAGTCCCCCTCAAGGCAGCTGTCGTCGTTAATCCGATCTGTCTGTCTTGTCTGATTGTCTTGATAACAATGTTGCAAATGAGGACCTGCGGTTCAGAGGGGTGGAGCCCCCCAGAAGTTGGAGATTTTTTGAAATTACGGACTAAATCCGATGTGGAAATGTTTAAAAAGGCTAATTTGGCAACTGTTACATCTATTCTAACTATTGCTCCTAAAGCTAATGCATTTCTGTGTTAATTGCGTCTGTAAATTTTTGAATTTTGAATAAGTTAGTATCAATAAACAAATAATCCTGATCCTGCCTGATGTAGAGATTAGGCCGAGTATATCAACAAACAATTTTAATCACAGAAATAGACCTGTAGAAAGTACGCTCTTAGAGCGTGACCCCCGACAAGCGAATTTCTGGAATTTCGAAGATCGCAAGAGTTCGACAGAGTGTGCGCATGCCAAGACACCTAACGTCAGATTACCCTAACCTACAGTAAAAAGCGACGAACTGACTAAATTACGATTTTACTAAATAAAAAGTACGAGTTTACTTAGAAATCCAAAATTATGACGAAATAATACAAAAGATAACAATACGATTTGAAATTTCAACTCACAAAAATAACAGGCACAGAGCAGAATTTAAACAGAAAAGAACAAAGACTACACAAACCTGACTCACAGACTCCAAAAAGGGGGAACAGCGAAGATAACAAAGGCGTCCAGACCAAAAGGTTAAATGAAGTGTGAGCAATTACTCTGGCGCCCGACTGACCGTTACGAAAGTTTCAACCCGACTGACTTGCGCTCTCAATTTTGAATGATTGAGAGAATTGGCTAGTCCGGCCTTGGACCGTACACAGAAGTAACAATTTTAGTTTGACCGTTCATGAATTTAAACGCGCGACCTCGCCGCGGTCAAGGTCTCAAGGGTTAGTAATAAAATCAAATTAACCTACGTACCCTACCTACTAGTAAAGATAAAACGCGTTTTAGGAATCACCGGAAAAGATAAAATTTTGGCGTATCCCTCGAGGTGCACTTCTCGGGAACACTACTCAGGCCCCAACATACTACACACGGGTGCTCTGAGACACGCTAAAACTACTCCGAAACATATCGGGAAGACACAACTTAACACATACACACGGACTACACCGACTACACACAAAAGATAACGGCTAGGACACCCTTGAGCCACGACGAGGACGCAGGTAACAAAAGAGATAGGTACTCCGGAGCCCTCAAAACAAACAACTGATGCCACATCCGGCCACCGGAGCAACGTTTTTAGATAGAAAACAACATGGAAAAGCAGAAAAAATAGCTCCGGAGTGACTTTTACCAACAAACGAAAGCAGAAACTAAACTCGGAGTAGAATGAACAAGATGAAAAATCTGGGACCAAGGCCGGAGCAAAATTTTTACCCTGAGCTGACGATTACAAAGAAAAATCGAAACGAAAGTAACCATACAGCTCCGGAGTACTCAAGGAATAAGGAAGACACGAAAATTTGAACTCCGGGGCAACCTAACACAGTACACGACAGCTCCGGAGTTGGTTGCCAGCAACTCCGGAGGACCAGAAACCCCAATCGAATCGCAAAAATTAAATCAAAACAATGCCACGTTTTAAAGCAAATACAAAATAAAGCATATATATCGCAAAAATAGCTGCACGGAATGACATGGCAAGGTAATAAGGCAACAAGATGGCAGTCATGAAATGCAGAGAAAATTTTAAATAAAGTAAACTCGCACCACATTAGAAAGAATAAAGAGAAACAAACACCAGTTAGAAAAATAGAAAAGTACCCGAAATGAACAAAATAAAATACTACATATTATAGCTAGCGAGCACCACCCACCCCACATACAGAAAGTCTCAGGAAAATAAGGAAATAGGAAAAGAGTTTAAGAAAATTTACAGAAAATTTTACCCCCGGACGAAACCCACGACAATGACCAAAACTCCCCCACCAAGATTAAATCTAAATCGTAAAAAGGCAAATATAAGTGAGACAGTAAAAACAAACAAAAACAAAATTAGCTCAAAAGGGACAAGGGGGAAGGGGGACTAGCGAGGCTGTGGGGACATAACCGGTAGACATTGACAGCATCACAAAATATATAGACTTATTATAGAAAGTTCAAATTCCAATATTCCAAATTCCAAAGTTCAAGACCAGAAAGATAGGGTCAGACAAAGAAACCATGGGCAGGGAACCACACCAAATAAGCGTCGGGGGACCTGCTGCCAGGGATACGGGCCGGTGCCCCTCGGCACAAGCGACCCATCCAGACCCAGAACCATATCACCAAATCACCGTCAAACACAGGACCCGAACACCAGATGGAACAACTAGAACCAAGGGTAACCCGTAAAGTACCGGGACCGGGGGACAATGCAGACATACAAAACAACAGTAGACACAGGGACACATGCTACTCACAGGAGAACGGTCGCCAGTTTGTAGAGATTAAGTCGAGTAAATCTCTGGACAAACAATTTTAATCACAGAAATAGACCTGTAGAAAGTACGCTCTTAGAGCGTGACCCCCGACAAGCGAATTTCTGGAAATTTCGAAGATCGCAAGAGTTCGACAGAGTGTGCGCATGCCAAGACACCTAACGTCATATTACCCTAACCTACAGTAAAAAGCGACGAACTGACTAAATTACGATTTTACTAAATAAAAAGTACGAGTTTACTTAGAAATCCAAAATTATGACGAAATAATACAAAAGATAACAATACGATTTGAAATTTCAACTCACAAAAAATAACAGGACAGAGCAGAATTTAAACAGAAAAGAACAAAGACTACACAAACCTGACTCACAGACTCCAAAAAGGGGGAACAGCGAAGATAACAAAGGTGTCCAGACCAAAAGGTTAAATGAAGCGTTACTCTGGCGCCCGACTGACCGTTACGAAAGTTTCAACCCGACTGACTTGCGCGCTCAATTTTGAATGATTGAGAGAATTCGCTAGTCCGGCCTTGGACCGTACACAGAAGTAACAATTTTAGTTTGACCGTTCATGAATTTAGCAGTGCATCTTTGAAATTTAATGAAAATATCGAAAATATGAATTTATCGTGAAGTTAGCAGTACACTTTATAATTTCAGATGAAATTAACTCTCGAAATGACTGAAATAATTCCCACTGACCTGTTGAATGAGAACAATATAAATGTTCACGATTATACACCTAGTAAGATCTATGTTTATTGACGTGAAATTTACTAGTTCAAAAAGATCTGATATGGATGCAGGTGAAAATTGATTAACATTGAGCCACATTGAGTAACATTGAGCATGACCTTGCACCTTGGCATTCCATGACAAAGTGGGAAACATAGGGGGTCTGGGGGCGTAGCCCCCAGGACCTGAAGAAATTTTTGGAAAAAGCGGAAAAATTGGTACAGGAAACATTTAAAGTTTTTACTATTACAAAAGTGAATTTTCTCCCGAAATAATGTTGCGTCTAGCTTGCGTCCCGTTAAAATTTCATTACGTCCAGTTAAGAAACTTTGCGTCCAGACGCACCACATCTGGACGCAAAAAAACCCTGCCAAGGAATGAATGAGTAATAACGGTTTAAAGTTAATGTCTCCAAAAGGAATCACTACCTTAAACCCTAAACCTTAAACCTATTGCAGTGTGAACCAGGCTTATCTTTTGTCACCATACAAGAAAAAGTTAAACTCTTATATACTTGTTGGAGAATAATACCGTATAATGAGTTTTGGTGGTACACTCCCAGAAAATCACATTCAAAGCTAGAGAATTTTCAAACTTTGCAGGCTGGAAACTTAATTTTGGTTACATTTTCAAATCATCTGAACCAAATTACACTGGAACGGGTTCGGTTCAAAATGGTTCCGGTTCCGGTTCTGCCGGATCCAGTGGAACCGATCCGACCACTGGTATGCACAGCTGTGAAACTCTGCGCAGATTTGTTTCGAGTTTTGTCTTGCCTTCGCTTCCGCATAGTTATTGCCGCAGTTATTCTTGCGCTGCCCAGAACCAGTCAGCTTACTATTGGATGAGATATATGTTTATTGTACTGACACATACTGCAGGAATCACGTTCGTGCAATTTGCGGCGTTCCCATTTAATGAAATTAACTTAAATTTACAGATTAACATTACGTTTATTTTGTTTATTGTGTCAGAAACTATAGTATACTATCGTGTACTATGGCATAATATGTCACAGATTATTCTAATTTTGTAAAGCGGACTTTCCTACTATCCTATCTTTAGGCTTAGATTTCAGCCATCTTAGGACCTTTTCAAGAAAAGGTAGAATAGAGTTAAAATTAACCATTTTAACTCCACTCAAGCATTACTTTCCCTCCTTTAACTCTTTCATGAAAAAGATTGAGTTAACTTTAACTGTACTCCATCCTTTCTTGAAAAGACCCTAAGTCACCCTCGGTATGCGGGGGGAGGGAACTCGTGTTGGCAGGCATTGCTGGCTGCACTGAGTGTGGCTACGAATATCTCGGGTTGTCTGATTTGGTCCAATAATCGTACATCTGCTTGGCTTGGACTGAAACATCCCTACACAGTGTTTGAGGCCGGCCGGCCTGCCGACTACTTTCGCTCGCCGGCCGGCCGTCGGCTGGGATGCAAATAAACAGTCAGAAATTTATAATCTAGACCATCTACCATCTAAGTTTAAAATGAACTACAAATCTGGTTTTTGTCTGGTTTCTGCATTCGGTGTACACGTACAACTGCATTTTTCTAATACAACACCCGAAAATTAATATCTTAGCAGTCATAATAGCTGCACTACAAACTGGTCC
>JASAND010001566.1:0-74048 GCA_030248195.1 Trissonchulus latispiculum
TGTATATAATAACATGCTACAAGATACACATTTATTTGATACGAGCGACTATCCAAAGCATCATCCTTTGTTCTCAACACAAAACAAAAAGGTGTTGGGAAAAATGAAGAATGGAACTACGGCAAGTCCAATTAGGCGAACCAAGCGTACGTGCTAAGGCATATGCTATTGTATGTGAGGGAACCGAGAAAAAAGGCTGAAAGGTATTAAAAAATCTGTGGTTAAAAAGGGGGTTCACTTTAAACAATACGTATCAACAATTTTCGAAGGGTCTACTATGTACTGTACAATGAACTTCATTAGAAGTGATAAGCATAACTTGTATAGTGTACATGTTAATAAGAAGGGGTTGTCCCCTTTTGATGATAAGAGATATTTAATGGATGATGGTGTTAGCAGTTTTCCTTATGCACATTATAAAATTTAAAAAAATAACTGTTTATTTAATTGTATTTATTTATGCTTTTATTCAATAAACAAATAACAAAACACCCGTAACGGTAGCCTAGCCGTCTGATGAGACTCTCTGGCAGGAGTCGAAACGGTTAAAAAATATCTGGTAATCCGCAGCTTCGAAAATTCCACAGCCGTTTTGAACTGGGTAGGATTCGCAGCCTATGCTTTTTACACTAGGGATGGCTGAGAATTTGTTCTAGAACCGGCCATTTACATCTACTTAGGTAGAATCCATAATCTACAATTTCCTTTTTCCTCCGTTTTTTTGATTTGAACACATTTCGGAATATTGAATATTCAACAGGAGTGATCAACTGCACACACATTCCGTATTAGTTAATTGATAATGCTGCTAGTTTGCATTTAATCTAGGGATTTCGTTGTCTCAGCTTGATGGAATTGTCCAAAGGGCAGCTGATTTTCTGACGGAAGACTGGTTTTGCTGTGACGGTATTACAGAATTCCTTATTCGATTAGATTAATACACACATACTGATCCAATACTATCGTTTCTTCATACTTGGTACATGTAGAGCAGGTACATGCATCAAATCCTGTACTATCCTATCCTATATCTGATATACTAAACAGTGCAGGCTCACTGCCTGAATCTTAACTTAATATTCCTCCTCCAAAACCGAAAACTGGGCCACAAAAGCCTTTTCGTAGTTGCTCAAACATATTCAGACTCAATTGAAAGAGCTTTTCTAGCCATGAATACCAAAATCTTGCACCATTTCATTTTTCTTCTGCACACGAACATAAAAACCTTTGGCACGCTGTCCTTGTAGCAGGTTTTTAGAGGATGTTCAAATTTTTGACCACTTCTCCATAGGCGTTTAGAAATCAAAGATAAGAAAATAAATGAAGGACAGTTTCCCAAATTCCGAACTGAACTGAATTACATAACTGGATTACAACCCTTAATAAAAGCATTAAAAATCTAAAATAAAAATGTGTGGCTTTGAGTGAATCAATCGTTTTGATTTTTGATTTGTGGTTTTGAATGAATGCAGCGCTGTCTCTTTCCAGCTCTTGTCAGCGTGCATAAGAGGCTAACTTGTGCCTTTAGTTGTACTAAATAACAACTATTTATCTATTGAAACTTGGTTTGCTGCTGATATTTCTTTAATTTTGTATAATTGTACATTTGTAATACTAGAATATTATTCATCATTACGATGCCGCCACTGTTAATGCGCGTAATCAAAATTACATGATTTGGCACCTGCATCAAGTATTAAAATTTTGAATTTAAAAGTTAGCTCAGCATCAAAAATTATAAGTAAAATTTCTGGTCGACCGCATTGAGTGATCTCCAAGTCGGTGGCGAGCGTCAAAACCTCCTAACGAAGCGAATTGTTCCCTCTCCTTTTTGAAGGATAGGTTTGAACTTAAAATGAACCGGGAAATGAAAATGAAAAAATGAGAGAACAAATATATTGTTTCGAAAACCATTCTACTTATTTACAGTGTCTGTTTGGGGCCACATGTCGACTCATTTAAGGGGGGGGGGCTACGAAGGGGTTGGTAGGACATCGTCGGAGAGAGCTACTTTTTCGCCAATCGTTAACAAACATATCAAAGTAAAAAGGTTTAGGGCCAAGAATATATCTCATATACACCGTTGTTGGCAGGATGCCAAAGTGCGAATTTTAGTAAAGAAACTGGGTTTTTTCAAAAATGTTTCTGAGCTCTGGTGAATTAACGGTTTGACCGATATTGTCAATTTTGCCACGAATGTTTGTTGTAGTACTAAATATTAAAAGTATATATTCCGGTTGCGTTGCATGCGTTGCTTGCTTCTTCAGCAATAACAGGTCAAAGCTTGAAATTTGGCAAAAACTTGCGCGGTGACCGTGCTCCGTTTTTGATCTAATAAAATTGGCAGCCCCTAGCTTAACCCAGCTTTTTACCAATTATTAGGCTCTAATAGGGGCAAACTGTGGGTAAGTTTCGAGGGCTTTGGTTTTCTGGATAGTGTGCTAGCAAACTTACTGTTAAGAAATTCTTATTTTTAGGCGTGAAAAGCTAGCAAAGCGCAGTAAAAATGGAGTCAAAAACTTTTTGTCTCCGATTTTGCCGAAAAGGTGCTTATAGTGGTATTTGCCCTGCTGAATCCGAAAATGAAATCCGCTGACGCTTCCTGCGTTCAGTACGCGCATTTTGGAGCGATCGCCATCAATACTTCAAGAAATCAATCTAGCATTTCTAAACAGTGGAACGAGGTTTAGTGACCTGGCTTTCTCACATCTTGGTACACTCACTGGCCTGTAAGGCGCAAAGTTTCAGCCGATCCTGCTGTAGAGGTTTGACTAATGCCAATGAACGGATAATTTTAAATAAACGGAAGATTGCTAGATTCCAGAGTGTGTGCATGTCTACTCGCCTAGTCCGCCTACCCTAATCCAACTACTGAACGCGCCGGCAATCCAAAAGGTACCGCGTGTTTACTTTTATGACGAAGTATAAAATTGACTGAACATTGGAAAAGAAAATATTCTGACAGTTCAAAACAAAAGAAATACCTTTTTCCCAACAAATGGACCACAAAGATGACAATAACGAGAAAATAAGAAAGTAATGGAAATCCAGTAAAAGGGGCAGAAGTATAAATAGAGAGGGCCTCCTACTGTAGGACTCCCCAATAAACAACCGACTGTAGCGAACACGGGAGAGCAATACAAAGATCCGACCTTGCAGATGAAAACTCCCGACAAGACTGACTAGAATTGGGCGCTCGAAAACTAGAATTTGAAGGATTAGCTAAGGAATCGAGGTATATACACAAGGGTACAATTTTGACTTATCGGTTGTGAAGATAACATTACATTTTGAATAATTTTAGATGAAAATCAAGCGAAATATTAGAAAATACTTCAGTACTTTGGAGCAATTGACTCACATCTTCGAAATGGCACCAAATAACAGCTACAATATCGATAATGTAATCTAGCACTGCGAACATAGGGATTTAAGACGAAACCACGTCATTTTTACACAAGTTAAGACAAACACTTGGAGTATTAATTGGAGCAAAGTTGGTTTCATTTGATAAGCCACAGCTCATTAGACGTTAATTAACCTCCACCCGTATAGACCTACAACTCCAATTCTTCGCACATTGATTGTTTCGCACAGAAAAGTCATGGTCTAGAATACAATGGTCTAGAGACTATTTTAAACGATATCAAACTACTACATGTCAGAACTATTTCTGAAAAATTTGGGTACCGTACATTGCTCACAGCGATCAGCGCGAGATGAAGTTTCTGTACGTGTCATGTCGAGCTTTGGACCCACAACACCAACTTCTGATGGCTCTAGAGAACGCTACGCTGCATGGAATTCTTTGCAAATTTAAACTATTTTACACGGAACCATTATTATTAATAATGGTTAATAATAATTAATAATAATAATAGTGAACGGAACTATTATGTGGCCAAAGACTAACTAGCTTTTCCAACTTCGAACGCTTAGTGAAATTCGTACCCCCTCCTTAAGTTAAACGTAATGTATCTGCTAGAATTGTACAAGACTCTGTACGTAAGCAAGTACAAGTAAACAGAAGCAAACACAACTTTTACAATTAATAGGTACAGGCCTAGCTAATTAAACATCAAAAGTTAAATTGTTAATTTAGTCTGTATGCTTTCCTTTTCAAGATAGTGTTTTAGGATTGAAATGTTCAGAGGACAGTCCAAGGCCGAGGTCTGTTAGTCAAAACGATTGAAAGGAGGGACAACTAGTTGAGGCGGACCCAGCCAGCAACAACTAGTGCTAATTTAGCTCAGTATGATTATCAGAAACCAACCTCCCAACAGGCTTCCATGACCAAATTCAAATATGTTCCTAGAATCAACAACCTTCTGAACCCAAACATTTATTGAGCCCGATTCAACGACAGTAACTACCAAGGGAACAAGTTATTGGCCTCATATCTATTACAGATTCTATTACCCAATTGTCATGCGAAAGCAATATAGATTTTTTAGAATTCTTTGAAACTCAACTTCAACTATTCACTTTTTCATTTTCTTTACATATTCTTATATATGAACTGAAACTGAAACTATTTTGCGCCACCGACTGAAACTGAAACTGAAATCAATTTCGACCGGCGACTGAAACTGAAACTAAAACTGAAATTATTTTGGAATGACGATCTGAAACTGAATATGAAACTAAAATTATTTTTGATATCCGGCTGAAACTGAAACTGAAAGTAACTTAAGCCCGGTTCATACTTATTTTCCGTTTGTCCGTTTGTACTTTTGTCCGTTTGTCTGTTTGTCTGGTTGTCCGGTTGTCCGTTTTTAAAAAGGACAAAGTGGTTCAAACTTATTTTGCTGATTGTCCGTTTGTCCGTTTCCGTTTGTCCGTATTGATGGTGTCTATTTTCTGTTTCAAGACACTATTTAAACTTTTGCTGTATTGCTGGATTGCTGTTTCTGTTTTCGAGTCACCTGACACTTGCTGTTTATACTGATTGGCTACAGCATTATGTTACTTATAAATGTCGTTCTCTTCAAAAACATTCAAAACTTTAAAATCAAGTTACCTTTGAAAGTAGTTCATAATGTTGTCAATATTTCACCTAATTAATGTCAAAACCATTCAAAAATCAAATACAGACGCTTACTTAACAAGCACGTGATAGTTCTGGTCGTTTCCCATTGGTTCTTGCATACGGACAAACGGAAAAAGTTGAACATTGCTCAAGTCCAAACGGACAACCCTTACGGACAAACGGACAACAGCAAAACAGCAAAACAGCAAAGGTATGAATCAACCCTGGAAACGGACAAAAGGACAAACGGACAACCAGCAAAACAGCATAACAGCAAAGTAGCAAAACAGCAGAAGTATGAATCAACTTTTAAAACGGACAAACAGACAAACGGACAACAAAAACGGACAAACGGACAGAAGTATGAACCGGGCTTTAGGTTGCCAACTGAAACTGAAACCAAAATGGGCTACTGAACCAACACTACAAACATACCTGCGTTTGTTTGTCACGAGTTCTGTTTATCTGTTTCTGTTCTGTTATCTGCCTCATACCTCCAAAACAATGAGCAATCTGAAAATGTTGTCAGAGCTATGCAAATTGCAATGACAAATGGCAAATTTTCTTTTGGATTATCGGATCGCTCCTTACTCCAGTACAGGTTAGCCTCCTTGTAAAATTCTATGCCGGCGGTATTTGGAATGATCTTAGCTTATGGAGTCAAGTTCGTAAACTAAACCAAAGACCCAGATCTGAGTGCATCAAAGGTTTTCCTGTTCCATGCTAGGTATGGGTAAAAACTCTCCGTGTCAGTAAGCCGAAGTGAGTTGAGAGAGAAATAGTAAACAGTTTTGGAGCTGTTTCTTATTAAATTAAAGTGGTGGACGAAAACGTGGAAACGCCGTTACAACCAACAGCTGGCAGCGATATGACATTTTATCATCCCCCAGAACTGAATCGTTTGCTGTTCCCTTCTGATGACGGATTAAGTCATCAATCGGCTTGTCAACCGTATCGCGAACTAAGCCGTCCACCATTTCCCACCTCAATTTTTATCCACCAAGAGAACGACGACGTCCTTTGGCATTTTCTCCAGGATTCGATCAGGAATTCTGCCGAGCGGGTTAAGGAAGCTTAGAAAGCAGGAATTGTGGTCTTTAAAGATGAAATAGAAATAATCTATATAACCAAAACATAACCATTGTCTTATGTAGCACGATAACCAATTATAAGCTTGAACATAGCTCTCTGTAATGCTGTTGATGTACTTTCTTTATTGATAGAATCATTTCGTACAACGATTATTCAAGTAATGTTTTTATGGACATCAAAACAGCCAGCTTATGAATGCAACCTTCTTAAGTCAAAGCATATTATGAAGATATGTTCGAGCGAAAGAGCAAATAGTTGAACAATGCTCATCATTGATCCTCCAATCTAAATAGGAAAATAGGAGTAATAAGCAGAAATAGTATAACTAAGGTGACATAATTACAATATTCATGTTCGCGTTCATGACTATGGTTGAGCAAACAGCATAAACTGAATAATTATAAATATACTAAAACAGCAAACGCGAAGTGGGATGAATTTTAGCTAATCTCCCAGATAGATAAATCATACGAGTAATGACTAAGTAAGGCACTCCAACAAACATAATGAGTTGCGCAGTTCTAGTAGTTTCGAATACAGGTTATGAAAAGTAATATCGTTAAGGTATTTACGTAAGTTCCATAAGTTCTTGCCCACAGTAGCTAGTAGGTAATGCGTGGAACAAAACATATGTTCTCGTAGCTAGAGCCAAACATTCACACTAATGGTGGCATGTTGGAGTTACGGTTCCAAACATACGAAAGCAACATGCTGGTAAATATAGACATGATTTCATTGTTCAATTATTTTACATTAAACAAGCAGTGCAAGTGCGCATATTTATGCAGTAGCAATTCACTAAGCGCAAAAGCTTTGAATAGCTAAAGTGATGTGATAAAGTATAATGGCAGAAATTACTGATAGCTCAAAAATAAAGTCACACGGACCCACTAATAGGGCGGCCTATTTATACACAATGATGTAAAATTTCATGTTTCGTGAACAATTAGAATTTAAGAAATTACTGCAGTGGATGGTGTGCAATGCAGATTTCTTTGACAGACTAAGTTCGACGAAAATAAAAGACTAATTTACTGGATTAAAAATTGGAAAAATCCTAAAACAATAATACTACCCATGCTATCATTGTGCCTCCGGTAGCGGCCACTACGCTTGCAGCAGTGTATTTTAATGATTCCGTCCTTCTGTAATCTCTTAAATCTGCATACTGAAGGTGAACCACGACGTGGTTTGATGCATTTGGGATATTTTTATTCAAACTAAAACAGACATAACCAGGATCAAAACAAATGATCATTCATGAGCCTTTGGACAGCACGAGGATGCGGTATACACATCCACCAGGCAGACGAAAATAGCTCTAAATGCTTCGCTGTACTTGCAGTTGCTGACCTTCCTAAAGTAGTCTGGCTAGTAGTCCTAAAGCAGAGCACAAAAGTAGTCTGGCTTCTTTAAGCCAAACCCTTTGTGGATATGTCCGCCAAATGAGCCACAATAACAACATTCCGTAAGTGAAACCAACTGACCAATTAATTTCAAAACTGGGTCGTTATATATTAATTCATCATAGTGACTATATGGACACCTTTAGGAAAATGAGGAAATCCTAGCACAGGTAAAAACGTCTAACAAAGCTTTGAGACATGCTCCAATTACCTTGCAACGAATGAGCGGAGCCATACGACTAGTAACCGTTTGTTTCTTAAAAGTCTGTTGAAATTGTTTTTCCTTTTAGCCTTTATTTGATTATAGCGAATAATTCTATACCTTGACATTGATAAAGTCTTGTGATAGTAGTGCTCTTTGCAGTTTGGGGGGCATTCGGAGTGACACTTTCGAATAAGCTTTCTGATTGCTGTAGGACTGGCACTGTTCAACATGTAAAGGGTAGGGACTTGGCAAAAGCCCGCGCGTGAAAATGAGCACAGTGGTTTGCTAGAATTTCTAGTAGCATTAACTGTCAGCAAAGAACTACATGCTTGACACAACGGAAATCCGTTTTCTGCCATTAGAGCGTCCACAGCACAGCCCATGATACATTGCTGATAAGCTAGTGTTTGATCTTCTCGACACGGTTTTGTGTTGGTCGGAACTCGCCATTCTATATTGTGCCTGATGGCGATGTTGATTTCTGTCCCAGGTAATAGGTGTAAATAGTCGCTGGTTGGCTGCCATAACTCCTGGAAAAGACCGACCATAAATCCTTCGTTGTGAGGCATCAATGCTTGCTCCATTCTGTCGAATGGGACCATTAACGTCAGAAAAGCTCCTGTAATATAAGAAATAATTAAAGTGAAGCCAAATATGTGTTAGTCCAGAGTATGCCAATGAAAGGAGTATCATTATATACTACGACAAATAGACCTAAAGGCTGCGAAGAAGTTGAGCTTGATGCCGGTTCGGTTTAGAATTGTGTTGGAGTCGGTGTTTGGTTATTTAGTTTCGGTGACTACTTTTAAATAGCTTTTACCGGCAATCCACCACTTTTATTATTTCCAGCCAAATTTTCTGAATCTGGACTCGAGATGGACACATCACAACTGTGTGCTTAATTTTTCTGAAAACGTAGTGTCTCGAGCGCTGTGGTTACAAAACCTGTTACCAGATGATGCTCCCGTCCATGTTTGGTTTTGTCCTTTGATAACCGGGCAGTAGCCAAGAGGAGTCATCGTGCCCCTAGAATCTGTGCAGCATGTGCGCGAGCTAAGTTTTGGACCATTTCCAACCCTGCAACTTGTAACAATGTCTTCGCATGTAAACGACATTCGTTTCACAAATTCAAAAGATGATATGTTGCTTTTCTGTAGCAAGTCATCGATGTCGTATACGGCTCCAACTACATCTGAGGGCAGATTTTCAACGTTATCTGTAGGGCTGATGTAACCAAAGCGTCTTGGTATTAATAGGTTTCCTCCTATGCCAGCATCTACAGCTTTTATTCCAAGCTGTGTTTTATCTGGCATTATCTTTCGCGCAAAGTGCTCTGTCTTAACACGATCATGCCTAAAATGTGCAAAATTTGGATAAAATAGTGTATTCGCTATATATGGAATTAAACTGGATCCATTTGGTTTCTGTTTTACTTTAAAGCAGTACGTTTGAAAAAACCAGTGATATTTCCTAAATTATCGCGAAACAAAGTAACAACATTGCAGAAGTCATGCTTAGCATCTTTGGCCAAGGCAGTTCAGGGATATTCTGAAGTTGTGATCTAATTAAGCCTCTTCTATACATGTCATTTCCAGCCAACCCAGCTGTCTATCCTTAACTGGTCGGTAAATGGGTACCACTGCGGTGGGAAGGTAACAGGAGTCTGTGTTCTGGCGTGATGCCTGATGAAGGGCTGGCCCCCTTCCACAGATGTAGTCAACATTAGAGTTGTCGCTCCTGGCTTCGGGCTGTGAATCCGGAGATAAGCACCGGCACCCTATAACCTTCTGTAGGTTGGAGTTCTCTCCAGGGGGGGGGTCATTTCCAGGTTAGACACAACAACTTTTAAAAATTTGAACGTATATCCGAAATCCAATCTATTCTTGACTCTACGGCCATAATTTCAATGTCTGGCTATGGTTCTATATTAGGGGGTAGTTTCCCATTACCTCAATCAAAGCTGCCGAGCTCAGATACAACTAAAATCGGCAACGTAAATGTGGACCAACTAAAAAGGCGAAAACGGTATACAAAACTGTTTCCAGTACAAATCAGCTTTGGCTCACCGTAGAAATGGACACACGCCGAAATGTGGTAGTATCTTGGAGTTCGTGTGGGTTGTTTTAACATCAACTCGGGTATCTTCATTCCAATAACTCAATACAATGTTACGACAAGACAATGTGCCAAAAATAAAGCTGACTACGAGACACAATGTCCAAAATAGGGCTACAGGGCGATCAGAATCTGATAATTCAGGCACTCCATGCACAGTTGAGCGGCTTGCAACAAATGCTAGGAGGTCGCTGATGGAGAAATGCATGAAACATGTGCTTAAAACAAAGAGCAAGTACACGGAAATATTAAGCGTGCTTACTTAAATAAACAAGCTCAGATCACCACAATCAAAAGTTCGGGTACTAACAATACTAACAGGAAGTTAATAAAAGGGTTGGCATTAATTACAGTATTAAACTAAATGCAACGCCTACATACAAGCTATGTAAGCTGTTCACGCTATCGTCTACGTTCATTAACTATCGCAAGATTCCTCCATAATAGGTCATAAGTCCACACTATGATTTCATAAGGTTTAGCTTTAGGGTCAAGATTTCTCCTTTCAAAGATCGAATAGCAATTGAGGACCGAATTTCGCCTTACCAAACAAATGCATATTTATAGTTACCGTTTCATAAGCCGGTAATCGATATGGAAGTGGAAAGTATAAGTTCTGAAACTTTAAGCATTGCATCTTACAGCTCAAACATGCACTATATAATTTATTTGGGAGGAGGATCTTTGAATCCGAGTTTAAGGATCAGAATATATGTAGTTTATTCGAAATTCAAGCTAACCCCGGAGAGTCTACCTAAAAATTTCCTAGCAGCTCAGGTTCAGACCAAGTTAAACAAAAGGCTAAGTAGACAAATGCCGAATTAATATAATTTCGGAAAGCAACAATCAACTTTGTAAGAAAGTACAAAAAGATGCATTATAAATTTACTTTCTACCAATGAGGGAATTGGGCGGTGTGGAGACAAGAGTGCAAAAAGGGAAAACGGGGAACACCGGACAGATGGAAACTGAGCAAAAATGGGCGGGGGTGTGAGTTGAGTTAGAAATATAAATAAATTAGTTGAAGAAAAAGTTGAGCCAGCTGTAGGAATCAGAACAGTCTACTGGGGGTCAGGCAGCGGCTTAGCAGTCAAAATTCCTGGCATAAAGAATGGTTCAGGCTGTCAGAAGGTGCCGGCCTGTCTGGACTGCCTAGAGAATCTCTGTGCCTTCCTCAAATTTCCCTTTGTAGGATCCCTACCCTACTCACCATAAATACTGATCTCGCGGGAGCAGATGATTGTCCTGGTCGGAAGCAGGATATAGAGAAATCAGTGCTGAAGAGAATGGCTGAAGATACCCTCTCCCAGCTGCCAGCGTCTGATATCAATCTGTGGACGGACGGGGCAGTGATGAAGCCCAGGAAGGGAGGCTCTGGTGTGTTTATCACGGACGGAGAAGGAACGATATTGGAAAGGATAAAGTGCCAGCTGCTGCACTGTGCTCCAGCTACGGCACTGAGCTGTTGGCTACCAGAGAAGCTCTCAAATGGGTCAATTCCTGCTCTGGGAGGCCGAAGCGAGAAGTCAGAGTCTGCACTATGTCGCTCTCCCTCCTACAAGGACTCAAGTCTGGCCACGAGGCCAGTACCAGTCCTGCAGCAGATCTGGCAAGAACTGTGCCAGTTAAATGACAACGGAACCCATTTAACTTTTCAGTGGATTCCAAGCCATGTTGGAATAGAGGGCAATGAAGCTGCTGATGAGCTGGCTAAATCGGCTGCAGACCTGGATCAGACGCAGGTGAGGATAGATGTCACCTCAGCCAAAGCCAAAATCAAAATGTTCATCAAAGAATACAACCGACTCTGGTAGGCGGAAGACACGGACAACATCTACTCCGGGAAAGGCCCTGTACACAGTTCTGCAGAAGCCAACCTCACCCGCAAAGAGCGGGTGCTCCTATCGCAGCGGGCACTCCTGCATACTTGCCAAACAAACGACACAGTATGGGCATCGCAGACTCTGCTGCTTGTCCTGACTGTGGGGCGGGAGAAGAAGATCTTGCCCACCTGCTGCTCCACTGTCTCAGGGACCCCCCAGGGTGCTTGCCTTCCTGAGGGATATGGGGCGGATCTGGTCTGCTCCAACCACATTGAATTCATTCACGATGGTCCAGGAACAAGAAGAAGAAGAAGAAGAAGAAGAAGAAGAAGAAGAAAAAGTTGGGACACAACGAGATTTGAGAGTGACCCCAATAAATTCGGCAAAGACGACCCTAACAATAAGAAACACGACCACTCGGTAACTGAAATATTTCTCAAAACACGACCACTCGGTAACTGAAATATTTCTCAACTGAAATTGGTGTGACTAATCTTTACGAGTGGGAGAGTGCATTTCGAAAGAAGGACTCATATAAGCTAATTGTGGTGGACAATCTGCGATAAGCCAAACACAATAATTTCTATGTAGTGGTAGTCTAGGTTTTCACAAAAGTTTAACCATAAGGATAGCGAAACATTAAAAACTATACATTTTCGCATCCGAAAATACATCACAAATAATAGACACTCCAGTAAATGAACAAATAGTAGTATTAAACATTTTTAAATGGGTTAAAAGGCATTCAGGTAAAATCATAATATAATATAAAATACTTCATGAAAAAGGAATAGGAGGAGAGGTAGTAGCCTCCTCCGCTACAGCCTATACTATGTACAACAGGAATATAAGTATTTAGTATTAGTGCTACACAACTGTTATATGTTTTGTATGGAAGGAATGTATTAAAAAGCAGTTCACAACCTCCGCTCGCAAATTTAATCGCCAAAAATCTCCAAGACCATGTTGACTCGGTGCTGCCAGGCATTGTCTTACATTCCTGCTGATTGGCAAGTGGGGTTGGCGAGTACTCGATCTTGGAACGCAAGGGCGGATTACAAATTTTTCATAAATGTTTTTAGCCAACTTGAAAAATTAGCAAAGTCATTTGTGGAACTTGAACCAAGTGCGAGTACTTGCATCGAAAGTGCAAGTAGAAGCAAAGTTGACTGGTATTCTTGAAAAATCGCATATAACTACTTGAAATTATCACGAAGTATGCAAACGCAGCTATTATTGAGAAATTAAAAGAAATATTCCAATTCTCTGAAAATTGTCTAGTTAAAATCAACAAATTGCCAGTGAGTGTTCCACCTGGTTTTATGACACACTTACTTGCGCTAGTGTTGAAGGGTGTTTGCCACTTGCAGCCGGCTTGAATTTCAACTACAAGTGTACAACCGCACTTGGCTAGAAACACTTGCAGCTGCAAGTTGTAGAAGTTTCAAAGTTCATATAACTTTCAAGATTTTATGAGATTGGCAGCAGGTGTTTATCTTTAGATTGGTTAAAATTTGTTACGTTTATAAACGTCTTGTCTTAGTAAGCTGGTGCATATAATTTGTTACAAAGGATACTCACTTACAATAATCTGACTGTATCTAATCTGACTACATTTGACAACTGCTTCTTCTAAGACAAGACAAGACAAAACTAATTTCATCTACCTACAGTCTTTTTCAATATTTCAGTATTACTCTAATTGCCTTTGAAGTGTCAGTCAACTTTGTTCTCTCTGATTTACACAATTATAGAATGTGTCATGTCGTCAATGCGGGATCTTATATGATCTTTAATTACCTAGTTACCAAGATCCAATATCGTCCTGGTGTTTGTAACTAGCTAAATTAACTTTAGCTAAATGCTCCTTCAGAAATTTGACCCTACCCAAAGATGAGGGCTCTGCCAGTGAATGCACCCCATATCAAGACATCTTAAAGTCTGTCTGTCCTTTTGCAAAGTACAGGTGAGAGTAAAGGCGGCAGTAAAATACAACCCGAACAGCGTAGAACAGCCCGCTCGTCGGGTTCAAATTTCAATTACGCCAAAGATAAAGGAAAATGGAATATTTAGTACTTTTGAACGCTCTAATTTGTGCGCCCATCTTTGCAGGAATGCCTGTGTATTATGTCGGGCCATCCCCGGCCTCCCCTATAGACAAGGTCGGTGAACAATAACTTGAGTCATGCATAACAAGCTAATTTGCACGAACTTGTGCCACCGCGTTTTGTTTTTCTCTTGATAACCGACATAACTCAATCTTCTGATAATATGACGCCTTGATACTATGACAACCTTGTGTGTACTTAAGGATGGCTTTCGGACAGTACCCATGCTGGGGGATTCTCGCTACTTCCAATTTTGACCCATTTTGCAACATCATCGCATCGATTACTTTTTGTCCCACAGCAACAAGTAATGACTGTATATTTTCAGACTTCGCACATGATGACATTTCTGCAAGAGCTTTCGAATAAACTGATGTGAGCACAATACTAGAGCTTTTACAATTGACTCATTTTGACCGATTATTCGTCATTCTTGACTCATTTGAGGCTCTGTAGCTCACGTTTTCTGCATTTTCACACTTGTGCCCTATTACTACTTTTATATACTCAACAACAGTTTTAAATGACGTCCATATTGTCTTGAGTGGTTTCCGCCACTATAGTTTTTGATTATTTGCCATCACCGGACTAATAGTAATAGCATGCGGCATCTGGTGAACCTTCAGGAAACACTTCACCCCATCCTCTATCCACACGCAATACTCCAGCCAAATCGGTTGAGCCAATCTCGACATAGAGGGAGACGGAAAACCGTAGAAAAAGAACTAATACAAAATTAAAGGGTTGCCTTTTTTGTGGAAAAACAGTAATCCAATAAGAATAAATAATAGAAGTGAGTTCTTCGAAGTTACTGAGCTAAAACGAAAGCGTTCAAAACGGCAGTTGTCCACTGTGAAACGTGAGATGTTCCCAGAGTCTATCAGTGAGCAAGTTTTATCAAGCTAACCTTCTACACACTTTTGAATCTCTAATATGGTGATCCAACCAATAGCAAATAAAGTAAATTATACGTCAGCTACGTGAACAGTGAACAGAAACACAAACCTCAAAGACAGTATTAAGACCTTAAGAATCGCATTAGCATCAGCTCGTTTTATTTGTATTCGAAACAGTGTCCTCGGTCATTTTCAACTTAAAAAAATGACAAAAGTTACGTCAATCAGGACAAGTCTATTATTGTGACGATCTTCTCATTAACAGCGTCGGCCAAGGCATCTTCAACTGTTAGCGTAGAATTTAGACCAAGCATTCCTCTGAGCTCTTCGTTCGTGAGATGTTTTAAGGGAGATTTCTGAAATTAAGAATTATTGTTAATATTGTTACTATTGTTTGTGAGCTTTATAAGTTGTGTACTTTACTTTACACTTTACTTGTGCAAGTCGATGTGCTTTCGAAATTTCTGAAAACAAGTTTTGTTGATAACATGAAAGTATGCGCTATCAAAAAGATTTCGAAAATTCATAGTGATTTTATTCTACTGCTATGATTGTTGCTAAAAGGAGAGGGCACAAAGTATGTCTTCCATATAAAAGAAACAAAGCAATGTAATGTTAATAAAATGTTAACAAAAAACTGGATTACCACAATACTGTAGGTAACTGTATCTTCCGTGTTAATTATTGATAGCTCTATGTCTGCTGAAAACTCCAAATCCGGCTCCTGCCTCTTTGCCGTACCACCACTGGACATTGCGGCTTCTTTTTCAGCAATCAATTTAAGCAGTGCCTGTAGTTGCAGCTTCTTTCGTATCAGTTCGGCTTCGTCAGCATTCTACAAATATCTTATTTTGTACATATACTTAAATGAATACTATAATTGTATCATAAATGACTGATTCAATAGGTAGCATCTTATGGAGCCACTTCAGAAACACAAAAGCAGATGACAATGTGCACTTTATTCCCGCAACCGTCAGTTCGCAGAAAGCTATGAGATACACATCGGCAAGCCGAATCGGAGTGACAAACATCTAGCGCAGAAGGTATCAGAAGCAAAACAGGACACTGATGTAGTCTCGAAGCAGAAACGTGTAGTGTATATGCATATGTGTATGCGGGGTGTTTACATTTTTGTTGCGCCTGCAGACTAATTTGCATATTGTCTGCAGACACTTCTGTTTACTTGCATTTTGTGAGTCAGTGTTGCTTGTGTCTGTCTTGTGGGACAGTCGGGTGTACCCGACTGCTCCCTTGTCTCCTCCAGTGTGTTGCCTTTGCGCTCCCGCAGGTATGTCGGCCAGAGGGCCATTATATTGTGTGCTTGTTATGGCATGTATGTGTTAGTGTACTGTGCCGGCCATGCGCCTATATTTATAATAAATATAATTTGTATTCTGTAGTTTCTAGGGTTGTTAGGTTTAGTCTAGTTAGGTTACGTAGTATTTCTATAGAGTTATATCTATTGGCGAGGCTCCCCCAGGACTGGCTCTCCCCAAGCCAGGTGTGTTATCCATTGTGGGCGCAATCCTAGTAGTGGCTTGCACTGTTTATTCGGCATTCCCGCTACATTAGTCTGCCAGGACAGCGATCTGATTCATCTCTGATATTTGATCTGATCTCATCAATTGAAGAAACAGAACCTTGCGTTCGCCTGGAACAATTTTTCCTGGACTTACCTGGTGTTCTGAATCCAAATCTTCTGACTTGATCTGATCTCATCAATGAAGAAACAGAACCTTGCGTTCGTCCTGATATGTTTTGCGCCTCTCCTGCGTATCTATCTACGTCTTCTCCTACGCCCAAGCGGCAAGTCTAGAGCGCCTGGCCTATCCTGTGTGTAAGTCTTCCTTCGTACGTCCTGTATTGATTTTTTCTCCCCCTATTTTTCTGAGCGTGTCAGACACACCCAGCCTTAACGGCCAGTGACTTTTTCTCTATTGTTAGGTCTGTATTTGTCTATCTAGGCGGAGTGTGTGTCAGTTTACGTACGTAGTCTATTTTGTGTGCCTGTGTTAGGCCTTTCTCTTGTTAAATTGGGGTATACGTTGAGATAGTTTAGGGACATTTTTATGGGATTTAAGATAGGTATAATTTTATCAAATAATCTATTATTTATAATAATTTTTTCTCGTTATTTAACTTTCCACATTTGGTACCTGTCTTATTTTATTTTCTCTTTCAGGTCTAATAAGTCCCATTCTATAATTATAAAATTATTTCATCGTATACATTTAATTTAATAATTTCTATTTTTAAATTTGGGGTACGTACGTAACTTACTTGTATTTTTCAAGGTATGTTGTAGCTCAGAAGAATTTTTCCATGGAGAATCTAGCACATGTCGTGCGTTGAAGCATCCACAGGAAAGGCCTTGCGCCATGCCTCTTCTACGAATACAAGAAGTCAGGGGATTTTTGATCCTCACTGTGTGGGTTGCCGGTCCTTGCGACCTAGGTTAAGTCTGTTCACGGGGCGCCCTCTAAACATGTAAGTAAGGTAAAGGGGCGCACCCGAGCAGATTCTTGCCTTCTAAACAGGTCTTAACGACCAAAATGGATCAGATTTAATGGAGAAAATTCCACTGAAGAACGTCGTCCGTCAGATGTCATCAGAATTTGGTTCTGGTCCTCCAGTCTTCAATTTAGAAGATGAAGAAACAGCCCAGTACGGGCAAGAAGCTGCAGATCTGGTTCATTTTGGTCCATCTACCGCTCAGTCTTCTGCCTCGGCTGGGCCTTATCATCGTCATCACGTTATTCTGGAGCGTCCACTACCTACCTTGACCTGGAACCTGACTTTCGACAAATCCATTTGCTCCGGACCTGGCTTTCAACAGAGCCCCGGGGACCAGACTGTAATTTTCCGTGACGCTTGTATGACCGAAGCGTCTAGCCATTTACGTCGGTCCCCTGAACCTACCTTTCTGTCTGCTGGTAACCTGGATCCGGGTGAATTTTTCAATCAGGGTGGACAGGTGGTCCGGTCGGTGCTCCAGAACCCTGGAATACCGACCCTGGATCTGTACTCTTTATTTGATCTATTTCTTGGCCGATTTGACCTTTCCAAACGTCTGGTATCCTTTTGGCAAACATCGTTTGTCCTGGGATCCAATTGACTTTGAAGGTCGCTGGACAGTGGTAAACCCACCGGGGAGTCAAGACCCACCCTGTGGCGCTATGTGGGGACCGACAACCCCATTGCTTATTGGTCCGGTACATGACACTACATTGACTGTACGCACGCCAACGCCGACGTACCGGGGAGCTTTCTCTCTTGGAGTTAGCAACAGAGAGGAGCATCATCTGTCGTGACTCTCAACTCACGCTCACGGAGCAACCGTCAGCCAGGTCGGCTTAGACTTAGTAACCCGTTGCTCTCCTCCCCACCGTTATCTCGACGATTGCGGCGTTTCGTTTTGGCCTTAAACCTTGGCGATCGACCTGGTCATTCTGTGGCCAGACCCAGGTTCTCGTCTGAATCGTCAGATGAGGGACAATTTATGCCTGCCTGTCCGGCTCCCACGTCCCCAATCATACCTACGATTCCGGTTCTGCCCGAAATTAAGGTCATTATGGTTCAGCTGTCGCCTGATATGGTAGTTATGCTGAATGACTATTGATTGGATTAACCGATTCGTTGAAGAACTTGTTTCAATACCTGGGACGTGGACGCTTCTATGACAGAGGCATGCCCTCGATGTGTACGAGATTTGCAACGACAGATGCGAGATCTGTGGAACCTGGTAATCCAGCAGAACGGTGCGTTCGCTCCTCCAGCTGCAGACGGGGTAGCGGCCGCCTGTATCTCTGGACGATCCCAGCCTTGACGGCCGAGATCCTGATGATCTATGTATGCTATTGGCCCAGCAATCAAGAGGTAATTCTGGCACGACTGGATGGGCTAGTGATCCACGAAGATCAATAAAAAACGGTTTCATGTCCGTATTGCGGAACACATGGACATTACTGAATGTGGTGTTCTCACACTATCGCTCTGTTCGAGACTGGGGGACGTACCCACTCTTCGGAGCGATGTTCCGTAATTCTCGGTTTGGCACCCTGGTGTTTCCGGAACCCTCTACGGAGAACCCGAAATTCTCCGTCCGCCAAATCGGGTGGACGTGATTCCTCTAGCCGCGGTGGTGGCGGTATTAAGAAGTTTAACGGCTGAAAAGCTCCCGATCTGGTGGGCAAGGTGGCAAGGGAGGATCCGGGCAAGCCCCAAATTCGGACTAGGGAAACCAGTAACTGGGACGCGGAATCTAATCAATCTTCGCTCCGTCCTCCATTTTTCCCGTTGGTCTGATTCAATGGGGGTCCCACTGTGGATCTTCTGTCTCCCACCTTCCCGTACCCACAGGAGTCGCCTTCACGTAAAGGTGGACGGACTGCTCAACGTAAGGGGCAAGTGTGCATGTTGTCAGGTCATGACCCCTTTCAGGCACCTCTGATTTTTCATCGCAACCAGAGGATAGCCCTAGCGGCAGGACCCTCATGAGCGGTTATCCTCTACTTAAATGTCAACATTGGGCCTATGCGGCTGGGGTGAATTCCATCGATCCAACTGGAAATGTGGATCTCCCCCTTATGGCAATACGAGAAACGAGGAAAATTAAGGGCAATGATTTTCCTGGGTGCGTTGCACCGCCTGTGTCTGAACATCAGCCGGACTAAGCGTCCAAACAGTCGAAAAAGCCGGTCTGTCGTTATTTGTTGTAATCCAGATTTCTTCTTTACGTGGCATCTTAATTCTTCAACAAGCCACTTGAGAAGATCTTCCTGTGGACTCGACTATTCTTGAACCCACGAAGAAGGGTTGGACTCGTGATACGAGCCCCGGGGACCCTCCATCGTCTGCTTCACGAACTCGAGCCTAAGCGGCCAAATTAAAAGCGAAGATTCTGGAGGCTGACCAATAATCAGTTTCCAAAATTGACTCTTCGTTGATCCAGTGATGGCAGTGGCAACGTCCGGAGGTGAAGGTGACCTCATTGTCACCAGACCCAACGAACTCTGTTTTCCTGCCCAAAGCCCCCTCCTCTGGATCGTTCTGTCCTAGATGCCGATATGCTATTGGCATGGGATAATTTGGCCCAACGCATGGAGGAATGTGAAGAAATCCCGGAATATTACCTCCATCATCCTAAGGATTTTACGGCGGCCGACTTGACTGTTTTGGGCGACTTTAGTGGCGCCGAACTTGACTCTTCGAACCGGAGTCAACCTTGATAATTTTCGGACACTGGTTATTCGACTTCGGAGATACGTACATAGAAGCAACCCTGATAAGCGATGAGTTGCTGGCCTTGTCGGACGGTATACCCATGCCGTTCAGCAAGTCGTCGACGGCGAAAGCGTCTTCTACGTAAAAACATCGACGAAACTCGCCCTATTTCTTGCTTCATACGTGGTCATCCATGTCGGATCGGTGGCAGCCTTAGCGCTGATGGACACCGGTGCGAGTGTAGCCCTTGTTTCCAAATTATTCTACGAAAAGATCAAGGCCTACGTGAAGACCCAATTTTGCGTTTCCTCGTTGTCATTCACTTCTGCAGCCTAAAGGCATCCAGTTGACAATCTTCAGTCAGTGCCATTTTGTTCTGCGTATGAAAAATCCTCAAGCAACTCTCATCTTCTGTGTGGTTTCTATCCTTCAACTGGAGGTCCTCCGATGGTCCGACTTCCTATCCGCACTGGACTTCACGGTTCACACCCCATGAGGGTTATTGAGACATCGGCAGCAACCGGTGACCGTGTGTTGTTGTTCAATAGGACTGAACTGCAAGCCATTGCGACGGCTTATGGCATTGAAGTGACTCTGCGGTAACCTTATGTGTCCGGGAAGAACGCGTTTTCTGCCGGCACAGGAGCGCTTTGTCCCAGTTTGGGCCGTACTGAAAAACGGCTCCTATATGGATACGTCCATGCTCGTCCTCTATGAACCTGACACGGATGTGATTGAAATCGCGGTGCGTATCCCCAGCCTGGAGTCCTCGAGGTATCTCCTAAGGTAATGTATATTCGGGTATACAATGGGGGCGACCGAATTATCGATTTGCCCAGGCGCCAATGTGGGCCAAACAATCCCCGTAGCTCAGGTGGATGAGCTCTCAAGTGGCATGCGTGATCGAGGGTGGAGCCCCATTGCCCTCGTTTTACCAGCATCTCCGCTGTCGGTTGGACCACCCGGCGAATGCAGACGCCCGGTGACCGTCATGGATCCCGAGAAGCTGGTAGACCTAGTCCTAGCTTGCGCAACTCGAATGTCCAGACTGTCCAGCCTCATGAGATGCGCAGACGTCCTGCTCAGTCCGAGTCCGCGGAACTTCGCCAGAAGGATCAGAATAATCCACCAGAATAACTGATCCCCAGCCTATACGGCACAGACGACATTGATCACGGAACTGATCTGGAAGAGCACTTCTATGGAGAACATTCGAAGGCCGACCTTTTTACGCCAGGCACCGGCCAATCTCCGGAAGAAAAGATACGGGATATTGAAGCTAATGTCGATTTTGCCAAAATGGACCGCTCAGACGAGCTGAAACAACAACTCAAGGATCTGCTTCTCGAATTCTACGATATTATTGCCGTCCTGGGATGCCAGGCCGGACAGACGCTGAACTCCATATCACTGGTACGGGAAAAGAGCGTCCTATCCAAAGTCGACCTTATCGTACGAATCCTCATCAGAAGGCTGAGGTCGAGAAGTGCATCTAAGCGATGCTGGAGGAAGGCGTCTGCAAACCCACTGCTGGCCTGTGGTAGTCACCTTGCATCCTCGTCGGCAAGACGGATGGCACCACGCGGCTGGTTATTGACTATTGAAGGCTCTGCCTCTCGTCTTTTCCATATGAAGGTGATGTTGTTTGGGATTTGCAACGCTCCAGCCACGTTTCAGCGACTCATAGAGAAAGTCCTCATTGGTTTGCCCGTCTATATCGACGATGTTCTGATCCCGTCGCCGGCCCTGTCTTCGCACCTAGACATGCTTCGGATAGTCTTCCAGAAGCTCCGCGACAATGGGTTGCGGATCAAACTGAAGAAAAGCTCTTTCTTCAGAAGAAAGTCCCTCTCTTAGGGCACTTCATATCACAGGAGGGGATTGCTGTCGATCCCGACAAAGTGGCAGCTGTGGCGAAACTGCCCGCTCCTGTTGATATGAAAGGCGTAAATTAGTTTCTGGGAATGATTGGCTACTATCGGCGATTTGTCCCGAATTATGCAAACAGTGCTGCCCCCCTCACGGAACTCCTGAAGAAAGACGTCGCCTTTCGCTGGTCCACCGCTCGTTAGCAGGCATTTGATGCTTTGAAAAGGATCCTAAACTCAGGCACCGATTTTGGCTATCCGGCTTTGATAAGGTCATTATCATTCCGATGGATGCCAGCCATGACGGCCTGGGGCTGTTCTCAGACAGCCTGCATCTGTGCCTCGCAGTGCCAAGAACCCGGGAATGGCAAGGACTGTGGTGACTAGACCTGTGGCTTAGGCCAGTCGATGTCTCACCTCCTACGAGCGTAATTAGTCTGCATCGGACCTAGAAGGAGCCTGAGCAGATTGGGCATGCCAAACGTTCTGGCACATGTCTCAGCCAAACTTTTCATAATCTGGACAGATCATATGGCGGTCACGGACTTACTCAGCAATAGGTCCGTTCTGGGTGCTGGTCGTCAGGCTCGGTTCGCCTCACGATTACAGAAGTTCGATTTCATAATCGACTACAGGCATGGGCGCGAAACGTAGTCGCGGATGCTTTATCACGTCTACCGTCGCAAGAAAAGCCCACCGAGATATAAATTGATCTGACCGACGTCATGTGCCCGCCGGCCGTCAGCGCCATAACGTCCGAAGTGACGGTAGCCACCCGGAAACGCGAGCGGCGGGCGGATCCTGTATACAGGCTTCTGTTCGATCGCGTTAGGTTCAACCGGAGGATCCTCAGGAACTGGTGCTCCTGAAAAAGCTTCGGCCAATCTACTTCATCCAAGACGGATTGCTGACTCGATGGCGTCTTGATGAGAGGTGCCGTTGTCGGGGCAATGCCTTCAAGGTCATTGCGGCCCCTCATTGCTATCGTGAAATGATGGATGAGGTACATTCTGGCTTCATGGTTGGCGGTAACCGCTGCCACAATGCCGCCAATGCGAGTTTGACTTCGCGCTATTACTGGTCGACGATGGCGCAAGATCTCGCCGAATACATTCGCGCATTTAAGGTATGTGCCAAAGTCAATCCAAGACCCCTGCATCCGCAGGCTGGATTGCAAAATGACATTCGTGTCAACCGTCCCCTCGAACTGGTCAGTCTTCATGTTACGCATTGCATGAAAACCCCGACGCTCCGTGGTAATACGTGCATTCTTGTAATCGTGGATCACTTTACCCGGTATGCAGAAGCCTTTGCTATGCCTAACGAAACTGCTGAGACGGTAGCCTATTATTGCTTTAACTTTTGTGTAGCTATTGGGCGTTCCCTCTCATTTCTTATCTGACCGTGGGACGAACTTCTCGTCGTAACTGTTTACCGCTCCTGGCGAGCGTAGTGGATCGAGCTGCAACTCTCGAATAATATCGACGGTCAAAACGACTACCCTGCACCATACGTGTGTGCGCAGCACGTGGTCTGGGAGTCTTTCGAGCAGAAAAAGCTGGTTGGCCTTTGCCAACCTGATCCACTGCTAGCCAATCATGCTGGTTGGTTATGCGCAACACAACAGGAGGAGCCTCTTCCGGCTTTGTGCCACCGATTTTGGCCAAAAATGATGATGCGAAAATGCCAGAAGTCACCTTGAAGATCCAGAAGACTGAAGCTCAGCCCGATCGTGGAAGCTTTCTGGGCGATTGAATGAAGCCACATCTTGTTAGTCCTGTCAAGAACCAGGCTTTTACGCCACAATAAGAAATATGGTAGGATCTAGACTTGCCAGGCAGTACGCCTTTAGGGTTATTTCAGTCACTGTGTGTCTATACGTATTATGTGGGTTTTTGCTGATCACTCAAACTCGCACTTGCTTGATTGGCACTGTTTTTGGGGGTGGGGTACTGATGTATAACATTTATGTCTTGCATGAGCAACGCTGTTGCTTATACCCACTATTCCAATTTTTCTGTGCATCACTTACGTATATGCTACACCTTTAGTCAACCCTAATTGGATGTCTAGCCTGCACGTTTTCTTCAATGTTTTCAGATCTGGGCCGACTTCACATCAGTTTCTTGACGGAAGTTTCTGGATCAGTTTCATCCTTCCTGTTTCTCTACAATTATGGCTGGTATTCCGTCACTATCAGTCGCCTTTGCGCATTTCCTCTAGCATGCGAACAATCAGTCTCGTCGAGAAGTCTACCCTGGCCCCTATGGCATTCAATGGCCCTTGGACCCTATTAACTTGACCAGCTACCCGTCACTATTGGTCTCGTTACGGTCGACGAGGAACTCTTGGGCCTAATGCTATTGGAACTGGCGCCAGCTTATTCTCTGGCCTTATCTGGACGCTTCGTGCTTTCCGGTATCCCCTTCAGCCAATACGGCTACGTCAAGGACTGTTTGGGTCTCGCCTCGTTTATCCGGTGGCACGTCATTCAGTATGGTGGGTCTCTTTGGCCGAGGGACCTTCCTACGCCTCCGACCAGTACTGTTCCCGAGGCTCCCGGCATGTCGCTACGAGCTGATGACAGGAGCAGGCCGGCTCGTGAGCGTGTGGGCACTCCATCTAAGCCTATTATCTCTAGCCACGGCGCTCAGCCAGTCCGGACCCGGCTGAGTTACCAATGACTGGAACCTTTGACGCCTCCAGGTCGGAGCAGCGAGCCTAGTGGTCGATATTAGCCTGAGGTGATGGCGGTATTCTGTGACTTGCGAAGTAGCCCAGTGCGGTCACTCACGTGAAGAAGGTTGCATCATCACCTTTTTCATCCGTTCAACAGGACATTCAGGCTTTGGCGGGTATGCCTGATGGCTTTTAGCCGAATTCTTTCGGCAGGATTCTATTCCCTACATCTGTGGACTTACGTGTCCGTATCGATGCCACAAATCGTCAGTTGAGCTATGCTCCTGGCCTTTTGTTTCATTTCATTCTATCAGTTTCTATTGTCCTTGCGACTCCAACGATTAGCACCTTGTCAGGCTATGTCGATTATTGAACAGTCTGGTCCATTTCTACCGATTTATATTCCATCAACTTTAGCAATGATTTTAATTCACATTGCTCGCTCTGGTACGATTATCATTTCAACATTTACATTCTTCGATCATCAGGGATGCCCCTTCGAGTTACGATGTTACCATCACCCTCTGGTAAGGCATCACAGATTCAACTACGAACAGGAAGAACCGGTCAGAGCGACCAAAGGGAACTGATCACGGACACTGATGCTCGATTTTTTTTCGCATTTCGCAAATCAATGCGCCAAATCCATACTCGGAACCATGCTTAACTGAAGCTACGGGTATCATCCAAACATCGTCATTTTTGCCTGCTTGGTGTTCTTCAGCGGAGTCAGCGGCACGAACACAGTGGACATGAACAATCCACTACAGTGCTAGAATGGGCAACTCGCCTCACTTTTGTGCCTTCGTCCCATGAGGAATCCCTCTTCAAACACGTGGACTTGCACTTGCTGGAGCCGCTGTGGGTGGCTGTGAATCACTTGCTTTGCATTCGTGCTATACTCCAGTGCAACATAAGTACGGTCCTACGTGCCCTTGTGGCGTCGGCAACATGGCGAGCCCGGAAGTTAACTAACGAACTCATCATATTACGCTTCCTGGGGCCCATTCATTTTAACATTGACTGTTAATTGACAATTTTATGAACTATATTAATTATGGGTAACCTTTTTACAACACATCGTTGGAGGCATGTCGTCTCGTTTCGACCTCGGCGGTGGTTTTGGTCCCTGCTACAACTTCTTGGAGGGCAGTAGAAACTATAATCCGGTTTCTTGGGCAACTTCAAAACGGACAATCCATCTTCTCATTGCTGGGATTAATGGATTTCCATTTTCCTTCCGTGATTCTTAGCTAACTCTGAAGGGCAAAACGCCTTGGCAGCCAGTCTGACATCCTGGACTCAGAGCAGCTATCCTACTCCATTCCCAAGCAAAACGCCTACCGCACCTATTGCCTACTGCAAAAGGGATCTGGACTCCAAATCACCAAAAGTGCCATCTGAAGCTTCAACTTTGTGACTTTTGTATATTATGTTGTTAACTTTGTCGATTAATAATTGCATTTTGAATTTTTTGTATGTTTGTTTTTCTAATCACAGGGAATACCCAGTTATTACCATTATTTGCTTATTTTGTTACTTCTTTCTTAGATTTTCTCGCTGTGTCTAATATATATGTATTTTGTCCGCTTTCTTTAATTTTGGTATATATTTAATATCTATCTTAAACTTTGTACTTGTAATTTCGTTCATTTCTTTGTATTCTCAATCATGTCATAATATTACATCTACTCGTTTCAAGCTCAAGCAGCTATGCATTGTATCATTATGGTCTATGCCATGTGACTGTGCTGATTTCCTAGATTACGGTACTTGCCAGTCTTTGGTTCTTTTGGACCTTCTGTGCTGCTATTGCTATGGGAATACTTTGGGATTTGGGTTATGTATTTTACTCCCTTAGGATACCTACCTTACGGTAATGTGGTTCTAAATCTTAATTTACTTACTCAAGGTACTTATCATTTATTAATTTCTTGTTTCCTATTATTATTATTACTGTACTTAATAACCACATCCGTATGAAATATATTCCTAAGGAGAGACCTCCATCTCTCCTACCCCCTGAGTGTAACCGGAAGTATTGCCATAATTTTTTCTTTGCCAGCAGTACGCTATTGTTTATTGGTTCTCTTTTCTACTTAAAAATTTGTTCTTCTGTCTTTATGTATTTTGCTTTATTAGTTGTAATATGTTATTTGGAGATGATCCTCGCAGGAGCTCGTCATGGGAGCCCTGGGGAGATGTAGTGTATATGCATATGTGTATGCGGGGTGTTTACATTTTTGTTGCGCCTGCAGACTAATTTGCATATTGTCTGCAGACACTTCTGTTTACTTGCATTTTGTGAGTCAGTGTTGCTTGTGTCTGTCTTGTGGGAAAGTCGGGTGTACCCGACTGCTCCCTTGTCTCCTCTAGTGTGCTGTTGCCATTGCGCTCCCGCAGGTATGTCGGCCACAGGGCCATTATATTGTGTGCATGTTATAACTTTGTATGTGTGTAGTGTGCCGGCCATGCGCGTATATTTATAATAAATATAATTTGTATTCTGTAGTTTCTAGGGTTGTTAGGTTTAGTCTAGGTAGGTTACGTAGTATTTCTATATAGTTATATCTATTGGCGAGGCTCCCCCAGGACTGGCTCTCCCCAAGCCAGGTGTGTTATCCATTGTGGGCGCAATCCTAGTAGTGGCTTGCACTGTTTATTCGGCATTCCCGCTACAAACGCATGCTCTCCAAATTACGGCATGCCGAATATATCGCAACAAGTTGTCAAGATATGTTAAAAGTTAGTGACAGGTTATTCTTTATTTAAAAGTATATAATTGTGCTGCTTAAGGGGCTCGTATCCTTTCCTGTATTTTGGACGATAACTTTCGCGAAAACAATCTAAAACATCTGAAGCTTTCAGAACAAACTACTTTTGTGTTCCTAATCACATTAGAAACAATTCCAGAGTCAACGTATTAAAATTTGAAAATTCTTGATTCTTGCTGAAAAAGTCGCCTGGATTTGCTTGGAAATAGCCTAAATTTAAAAAAGAAGCTTGGGAGTTCAACCCCAGCACAACCTTCACTGCTAGGGCTGGAACGCAAGCTCAGACTGCGGAGAGATTTCTAAGGAGATTGCTGTCATGCGGCTCTCTAAATCAGCTGGACGAGCTTCGACAAGGAAGTGGGATTAGATTTGGGGGAAGCATGACAGCGTCGCGCCAGAAAATGGTGGAGACGGTTGAGCTGTAAAGTCGCTCGCAAGATGCTCTGGACACCCCAGAGGACCTTCCTAAAGAAAAGAAGTTACTCAAAACCAAGTTAGAATCAAATGAAAAATAAAACAACGGACTGTTTGATGAAAGTCAATTAAATCAATTACAAAGTTATCAGAAAAAAATGCAGTTAACCTTATAAAAACCTCCAGACAATCAGTTAAAACGGGGTTTGGAAGACAAAACAGGAAAAGTGGCTGGGTAGAAAAACGGAACACCAATGGATGGGGAGTGAGTTGAGGTAAAAGAAAAAGAATTAGGCGCAGAAAAATCTGTACGGATCAATCAATAGAACTATTAAATGGTCAAACTCAGAATATAATCAGAAATCGGACCCCAAATTTTAGAGCGCAGCTGTTCACCTATCAAGAAAACTTGAAGATTGGATGACTCATGATTGCGAGTGGGAAAATATGTTTGCAATACCACTTGATATAATACATTTCAGTGACCAAGCTTTTGTAAGCCAAAAAGGAGTAGTAGAACATGTATCTTTGCGATTATTACAAGATAATAAATATCTTTAAATTTCGACAACAATTCACTGTAACGTTAGCGCCACAATTCAAAAATACACATCTTCGCAACCGCAAATACAAACCGAATACCAGACATTCTAGTAAATAGTAGTTGATCATTTTAATGGTTTTAGTAGGGATTTTAAGAAGTTTAGAAGAAAATTCACGAAACACTTTACGAAATAGAATTGGAAGAGACAGGATAGTTGTAGCGGCCCTCACTATTACCATTACTACAAAAAGCAAACTCAAAGAGCTCGCATATACCACTTTTTTCTGTTTTCAACCTTCCAAGAGATAAACAAGATTAAAACTTTTGGGGTAAACAACCAGCTGGTTTTTAAATTTCGATATTTTTGTCAATTGCTATTACATGTAATTACAACATTGGACAATGGTATACCCAAATTAATAAAATCATCTACAATGTTGTGCAAAATGAGTTTAATTACTTGAGTCAAGCTAAAGTTGTCGATAAGAAACCGATTCTTTCAAAAACTGCAATCAGTTTGTTTTAAGAAAGGATTTCCCCCGAATGATGCCTCCCGTTCGGGTTGTCCTTGGTTTCCTCTTGATCCACCAGCCCTGGTAGAAGCGCTACATGTGGCGAGGCTGCCAGGAGGACCCGGATTGGACTCCTGTCTCCGGTCCCCCAGTAGTTACTTCTGGTTGGTTGGATCTAAAGGGATCTGAAACGTGTGTCGGGGGAGCGCGGATCCCTTGGGCTCAGAATGCCCTGCGCTGGATGCGCTCTCCGTTCGATTCCGAGTTGAGTAAGCCGCGGAACGCGTCTTAAAGAAACCCGGGGGGAGATGTAAGGGAAGCAGGCATAGGAAAGATTGATAAGCTGTAATTGGAGTTCAGCTGATGGTCCTGTGGTGTAGTTGCTTAACGATATAAAAATTGTTGCAGATTACATTCCTACGAATTTTTGTTTTGTGCAACAATTTTTATGTCATTGGAAAAAGCAGAAAAAATGCTACAAAGCTGTCGAATTATTTTTTAATTACATTAGCCTAATTAAAGTTATAATTAATTAATTAATTAAAAATTACTAATAAAATGCCTATCGTAAGCGCTAGCTAATTAGCGAATCAGCGAGCAGACACAAACACACTTATATGAAAGCATGTAATTAGTGTAGGGTTGTACCCCTCCCGAGACTTTCGGGGGGGGGTCCCGAGTTAACGACCCGAGCATGTCAAGCATGATTGGTACATAGTAGCGTGAGATTTCATACTCATATTCTATTATGCACTCTTGGTGACACTTATCACCAATTGAAGCTAGTTTGAATTATTACAACTCTTCAATACAACACTTTTCGCGCTAGATATCGATTTCCCATTCTTTTCCTCAGGTATCACATTTGTAATTCTTTGATTTTTCCAGTGAAGCATCCTCTGTAGTGTTGTTCATATATTGTGCACAAAATTTTGCAACATTAAAGTATGTCACTGTAGCTGAGCTGAGAAAAAAAGTGGATCATATGTTTGTGACAGATGACAACAATACGGGATTTGGCCAGTTCTCGCAAAGCCAGTTCAAGTGAGAAACGGAACTGAACAGTGGATTTTTAGAACGTTAGAGCTTCATTAATTTTTTGAACGATTTTAAAAATGTTAATTTATTTTGAAATGAATTTTGAAAGAATTTATTTTTAAAATTTTTCATCAAATTTCGACTTTGCTGTCCTGCCTACCAAAATTTAAGGATGGAATAGAGATTGCCGCGTCCATTCTTCAACTGAAAATTATATACACTGAAAGTCTTGCGTAAAGTGCTTTAAGGTGCTGGTATCGCTTTGTGTAAATTTGACCCTATAGGCTTTAATTCTTTATGGAAGTGGATGAAACTTTTCAAATATACTATTTCGGTGCTCTTTAACATTCTAAGACCAGTCCCGCATTTTTAGGTGCAAAGATAAGAAATTTTTGGTTTTTGCCATTATTCTCTCAGTCCATAGTCGAGACACCAGATTGGTTGGTATGGCTGGAAAGATGGCGGAAAAATGAACATTCTTGCTTTTACAACTTTTGAGCTATCTTTAATGGTTAAGTCAGTATAAGCAAAATACGATTTTTTGGGTCCAAAAATGGACGTTTTCGAGAAAATCAGTTTTTTCAAAATTACTGCCAAATCGTACGGACAATTTTGGTTTATTTATACTCGATCGATACACAGTCTCATTGCACATTTTATCAATGCCTATTAGCCGGAGTTTGTTGCTCTAAGCTAGAGATTTGGTCGAAAAACCATTTTGGCAAAACTGCGATTATTTTGTTTTGAACATCGATTTCTACCCAATGGATTCGCGTGATTTTTGGCAAAATGAGAATTCGCACTATTGCGGAGGGACATTTTTCTTCGTTTGAGTTAAAACATCTCCAGTTGCGAGAAAACTCAATGCAAAGTTGCGAAATTTCGTGTCACCGCACATTTAATGGATTTTCTTGACCGTTAAGACCTGCTAAGCCAAATCCAAAAAAGTGTCCCTCGGCCCACATGTCTTTTATAGGACAGCACAAGAAAAAATTTTGGCTGACTCCACAGTTTTGAGAAATCGATGTTCAAAAACTTTTGGTCTATGCTCAGCCTGTCAGATGTCACTATGTCAGAAAATTTTAGCTATTTTTTGAGGATTTTTATATGTTTCGTACTCTCATGAGAATCTACAGATTATAAGCTTTAAAATGGTATATAAAGCTCTTTCCAACTCATAAAATTGCGAAACTTATGGCGTTTCAAAAAAATACCCACAAAAGCACTGCACAAAACGATACCAGCACCTTAAACAGTACTTGTTGGCCTTTAATGATTGCACCAAATATGATTTGCTGAGCATTTGCTAATCCGAAGACCAAATGATCAGCTAAACAAGTGCTAATTTTGAGCATTTGCTAAGCAACAACTCTTTGTAAAACTTGTGATTAGCAGTTCATTTAAACAGATCCTCAGTTTGGCGTTGCTTAGCAAATGGTTAGCATTACAAAGAAATGACCAATGAAAAGGCTGGATTTTTGTATTTGAACCAATCAGCTACGGAAATTTTATGCCATTATTGTGTGATTGCAAGAACTGTCGTATCTGCTAATCATTTGCTTAACTTTTTCTCAAGACATGCATCAGCAGTCTTTAAATTTGATGAAAGAAAACATTTTTGTGCTCGGTTGAATTATAGATGTCTCTGGCTGGGATGATTTCTGTTGTTGTGTTTACTATATATGAAACTAAACTTGTCTGATATTTTCAAATCCAAATATTTGAGAATCTTGAAATGCTTTCACCTGGCTAAACTTTAGCGCTGCAAATTATTGCCGAACAGTTTTATTCGGTTTCTTGCTATTAGGAGCAGGGATGGAAACTGGGTCATGGGTCATTGGGTCATGGGTCGTTTGGGTCGCTATTTTTGCTTGGGTCACTGGGTCTTGGGTCACTAGTTTTGGGAAACCTTTGGGTCAGGGTGGGTCTGGGTCATGCCTCCTATGGGTCACTTTGGGTCTGGGTCAGCAATTTTAGTGGGACATTTTGGGTCTGGGTCACACGGGTCCTACCAAATCTTTAAAGTTTCAATTTTCATGGTGGCAGTTTAGCTAGTTTTAAAGGTAAACATGTCATTTCTGAAAAATGATCGCGCCTTCGACGCGATCACTAACAAATTAGTTAAATGTAGTAGTCATTTCGCAGAAATCAGTAGTTAGGTGTGACTTGCTTTCCATTCTATTTGAGTCGATTCACATAGTAAATGCAAGCATTCCAAGGTAGACACACTTCTGTCGATTCTAAAATTTTACAGCATCAAACACTCAGGTCTCAAAAGCAAAATGGCCAGCAAAATTCTGCAGTGGCTGCATTATTTCTTTCAATTCCATCACTATTGAAAAAGTAATGAAAATTGTCCAATTTGGGCTCATTTTTAAAATTATAATGCTAGCTAAATGGCTTTAAAGTGTCTTAAAAGCAAACACCTACAAATGCTTCCACAAAAATTTTGGTTCCCTAGTTTTCTTCCTTGGCTTCCCCTTACCAAGTTAAAATATTAATTATTGAAAAAATTTAAACTTTTGAATTTTTATGCGCCGTGCAAAGTTTTAAAGTTATTGGTCAAAAAATCAAAAGTTAGGGCTTTTGGGAAATCACGAAAGATCCCTCATCTCATTTTCTTAAAATAAAAAACCTTGTCACGGGTTGCTTATCTAGTAATTCAAAATTGAAAACCGCCGGTCCATGTTTAGCTGGTTTTTTGTAAGAAAGCAAACTGCTGATAAAATGAGTGGAATGTACTTATTCTTGCATCTTTCCAAAAATTACGAAAGTTACAGAGTTTCAAAAACACTGCACAATAGGACAATCTTGATTAGGTAAAGTCAGTCTGTGTAACGTTATTCCTTTGGGTCATCTGGGTCTGGGTCAGGAAACTTCTTGGGTCAGTTGGGTCTGGGTCACGAAAACGTTTGGGTCGTTTGGGTCTGGGTCACTAAATTTTAAAATTTTATGGGTCATCTTGGGTCTGGGTCAAATTAGCTTTTGGATCGAGTGGGTCATGGGTCACAAAAAGTGACCCAGTTTCCATCCCTGATTAGGAGCAACGCGGGAAACCTCTAAGCATCCAGCAAACATTCTGGCCATTATTAAAGTTTGGCTGGGGACAATAATAAATTCATAAAATTAGCAGTTAGTCCTCCTTCAAAATAGGATTAAATATTTACTTCTTGAGCACTTGACTAGCATCTGCTTAGCAGTAGGTTAACTTAATCAGATCTGGTGCAAAGGAGTTTGGGATTAAGCACTTGCTAAACAATTGCTTAGCACGAAATTCGCTAATCATTTGCTAATTACATTTGGTGCAAACCAGTGTAATTTAAAACCAACATCAACTCCAAATTTTGTACTTAGGAATCGTTTGACAGTAACAAACTCCAAATAGAGCTAAAAATAGCAATAACCAACAGCATCGATTGCGACTCAGTACTTGCATCATTGATGCAAATAAAGGTTCACTAAAATCGACAGGGAGTACAGCTACGCTCCTATTTAACTTTAAATACAAGAATATTTTAAAGAAAGATTCTTTTGAAAGAAAGAAAGAATAATCCAATATAAAGAAGGGCGAAAGAAAAATAAGGTAAAGGATATGTGAAACTAAATCCCACCCAGTTAGCCTTTGAGTGCGTCTGTTGCACGCAACTTTAATGCTTTAACGTGTCACCTGTCATTAAAACTTTCGACCTTTGCAATAAACTTTATTGCAAGAAGATAGCAAGAAAGTTTATTCTGAAAGAAAGAAAGAATATTCATTTTCAAATATTCTTTCTTTAACTTAAATAATGACCGTAGCTGTATGAATAAAGGAGAGTCTCACTTCACTCATGTTTGCAGAACACAATGTTTAATTGAAAATAATAATGTCAATGGATAAAAACCTACACTAAAGGATGATCCACCTGACTGTGGATTTCCTCCTCTATTGTTGCTGTTGCCAAGATTAACATATTGCGTTCCGTATCCGTTTGTAGTGATAACTCTAACGTTGTTGCCTCCAAGGGTTCGTCCTACCGGATTTCTGTTGTTTAGGAATCCAAAATTCCCATTGTTGCCCCCATTTCCACCCCCATTGTTAAACCCATTGTTGTTGTTATTGTTGTTGTTTGTGTCAATGACGATGACCTGTCCACCACCTCCACCACCGCCACCACGACAGCCGCAACAGGCGTCGGCCTAAACTCAATTTAATGTAGATATATATCTACATATATATATGTATATATATATACGTCTATATATCTATATATGCATATACGTGCACACAAAGCATTCTGTGATAGTAATTTCACACATCAAACCCGATGAACACGAGATCAAAAAACACCACAGTTCTAGATTTCTCATTAGACTAAATTCTCATATTTGCAACAAAATCGTCAATAGCTTCAGAAATTAGTTTTTCAGTTAGAATTGGAAATTATATCCATGTTCACGGCTACTCCTTTCCAAAGCGACTCGAGACCGACTTACAAGGACCCGCTGTCTTTATCTAGTTTTTACAACAGGAGGATTACAACATATTGACGATTAGTCCAAATACGATAATTGTGGATTTTCGGCTTGCTAATTATTAGGAGAGGGAGAACATTTAAAAAACTTTCTATTTTTGAAACCACCAGCCCCATATTTTATACATGAGGTCCCAACGAACACATTGGCGATACGTTTTCGGACGCGCTGGGTTCTAAACTAACAGTATACGAACGCAGTTATTTAAAGGTATCATTTCTTCACAGATGGCTCTTATTTTATTGAAAGGGACACTATTTACCTAATCACACCAAACATTCATTTCGTAAAATGGATCGATGAATTATGCATTGAGGCAAACAGTCCTGGCTGCAGCAACCTCCTCTCCTCAGGCAAAAATTGCTGTACCAATCTGTGATATAGAGACCTTCCTAGGCTGAAAGGATTAATTTCGACAATTAGTACTAGTGGGAATGAACATTTAAAAGTGACTTACTGTTGGAGCGAATGCAGCTAAAACAACCCAGTAAAGCATGTGCACTTTACAGCAAATTCTCAGCATGTTCGTCATTGTAACTGAAAATTGATGTCGTGATCATGAAAAAGCTTGCTGCTAGATTCATACGAAATAAAGAATTTGCATAGTTAAACTTCATTGGGCTCTGATTTATTTGATCAGGGTGATTTTGTTTTTCATATAGCTGAAAATTCAGTTCAACTCTGTTGTAGGTAAACGTATTACGATAAGGCTTATTAAACCAGTTCCTGCATGTGCTTTATTTCCCGAATTATCAATTTAAAGGGCAATTTCTTTCAGCCTTTCCAGGACTACTATTTTGCTATACTGTAGAATTTTGATGGCTTCATTTACGGCAACCTGTAGGGTATGAATGCATTTAGTGTTTGCAAAAATGATTATGTTGCGTTAGGGCTACTGTTGCATCAAGTGCGAAGCTTGAGCCGTGTATCCGAATGGTTAAGGTCTTGGACTTAACGTCCGTGGTTAGATTCCCACCTTAGCCATAATGACGTTGCATTGTTTCCTTGAGCAAGAAACGTAGGCTATACTATCTCCCGGTCGGATGAGGCGTTATATTGGTGGGCCCGTGTACTGTTTTGCTGGGGATAGTGCACGCTAAGAAACCCTTAATCCACTTATCGTCAAGAGTACGGCGCGGAGTCCCGGTGGAAAGGCACCCCGCCCCTGGGATCAACCAGTACTGTTGCAACGTGACTAATTTACCCCTGCGAAGGGGTGTTAGGTGCAATTTAGTCAAGTACTTTAATTGGTCACACTTCCAATGGCTTGCTTCATGATGCCCCTCATCTGCGCTAGAGACCTAGGCGCTGTGCTCCTCTGCCAAGCGCATGAGCAGTTAATGGAGGTAGACGGAGAGCCGAAAGGCAAAGAAGGGTCCCCTACAGCCACCCCACTGTGTGGACTGCATCCAGGCGACATAGCAAGAGTCATGACAGATATGGCTTATGCGGTGATGGAAGGGTTCTATACCCCGAGTTCCTGATCGACCACCTAATTCGACGACGACGACGAGGTCACTGTTATTAATAGCACCGTTGTGGAAGGTGTTGCTTTAGGTGGCCCTTAAGGTCACAGCTATCAATAATGTCGTTTTGGAAGATGTAGAGTGAGGGTGCCTGAATTTGAATATCAAATTTAATGCTAAAACATAAGAGGCATACACTAATTTTAAGAAAATTTAAGAAATTTTAAGAAAGAAATCAATAATAAATTGTTTGCTACTACACTATAGATATAATTAAAAAATTCATACCTAATAATAATTATAATTAATTTTAATAATATTGTGTTTAATTTACTGCTTAGTTAAACTACTTGACTCCTAGCATTATTAAATAAATAACTCAAGTGCTGCCTACTACAAACTACAAAGGATAATTTTCATGTAGATTCATATATATTTACATGTATGCGTTCTTCATATTGAAATTTGTATAAGTTGTCCACCCTTTAATCAATTTTGTACCAACAATACAATGTTTAGAACATGTGCATTTATACTCTCCAAGGTGCCCTGACAAAATACCTGATAAGTGAGCCCTAACGCAACACGATTTAGGCCTAACGCAAAGGGTGACGCTTATACTCAATCCTAACGCAACAAAATTGAAATGGCCTACGGTCAAAAGCGCCCTAGTGCCACTTAACCCGAAAATACGTTGACCACTGTGCTGCAATGAGGTGACGTTGCGTTTGTCCTCTGCGGGGTTAGTTGTGTAGGTTGGATTTATTTTTAAGTGAAGTTAATATAAAAATTTCAGTTTATGATTGAATTATGGTATGTGTAAAATTGTCTAAAAATGTAATTGAAATTGTCGTTTTCTTACGTTGAAATTACGTTGGCTTTTGTCAGCCCTCCCAGCCACTAGGTGGCGTTGTAATTTTCTAAATGTTTTCTTTCCATTCTCTGAGACAAAGCAGCAAAACAGGCTCGCGTCTCTCTAAATCAATAGGTCAATGAACATCTTTTCAGATGTTATCAATTTAATTCTATTGGCCCAGTTTGAGAAATGCCTGTCTGGTTTGTTGCAATCATTTCAGTCTGGTGTATTTTTCATTGTGGCCGGTCGCTTTTGCCTTAGGTCTCTCCTTTCTCTGTGTCCAAACTAATTAATTTTTATTTAAAGAGGTGACAATTTTACTTGCCTTAAAACCGTTGTAGCTCCAAGGTGTTAAAACCCTGTGACTTTGGAGACCAGTACCTGGTTTGCTGTCTTATATATCTTTGAGAATGGAAAGAAAACTTTTACAAATAACAACGCCACTTGTTATTGGGAGGGCCGAGAAGATCCAAGGTAGATTGAACATAGGAAAACGACAACTTCAGCTACATTTTAAGACTATTTTACACATGACACAATTCGATCATAAACTAACTTTTCACATTTATTTCACTTAAAATAAACCCAACCCACGTGCATATTTACCCCACAGGGGACAGACGTAACGTCTCCTCGATATAGTGTACTATACAAAAGGCCTGTTTTGAACAAGCAATATTGTGTGCAAAAGTTTTCACTGAACGAACATTCAGTAATTGTGAACCTACTACGCAGCCAGTTATTTTGCAATGAAGTTCAACTTACTTACTACAGAATACACTTACCTGCACAACATTTTTGAATATAGTTTGAGGAATTACGCTTTTACATTTGTGTAGGTTTCAATTCATTTGCAAATCTTTGCTGAGCTATTAATGATTGCAACTTTACTAATTTAATAAGTCCAACTTTAATTATGAGTTAACAAACAGAATATAGAATATGTTTCGACTTTGGATCTTCCGTTAAGGAACGTTGTAATGCTAGTAGATTGGCAACCGACTACTAAGCACTACGGGGAGGGTACTGCGCACAAGGAAACGGCAGAACCTGAGGAGATGTTGTTCCAGTCGACCTGTGAATAATAACCTGGCCAAAACTACTGGAACAACGTGACCCTAACTCAGAATTATATCGGAGAATACCACAACGTTACACACAAACTAACCTCAGACTGCCAGATTTTATTTCAAGTACTACCTACCTACCGAACAGTAAATGCTAAACCTAATCTACTAACAAATTGGAGACCAACTTTAATTTTTCAACCTAACTAAAATAAATTTTCACAGAGATATCAAAATAGTTTCACAGATCAAGGGAAATCTAACAAAAACAATTATCACACATAAATTCTAGGACAGGTACTTTATAACTTATTAATTACCAAACATACAGATTTGCCATCAAGAAAATGACCATAAAAATGTACACAGCAAATAGGAAGAATAAGGTACTGATCTGGCCGGAACGACCAGATCTGGGGACGTTGAAATAGTACTAGGGGAATTCAAGTAGACAATGAATCAAACAATCAGGAAGCTCCAGGTAAACTAGCAACTAGGGGACAAAGGATAGAAAAACACATACAACAAGGGGAAATTTATAGTAAGCGAGGTATATAAAAGTTGACTTTAGGCACAACCGCTCGCTAGTAAAGAAAAACTTAAGACTGACTACTTTTGATTCTTGCATCAGACCACCCCCTAAGTAGCCAATCAGGAACGAGTATTGATTTTTGAGACAGGCCTGGAAAGTTTTAATTGGACAAAGGTTCCTATCTAGTTTTGTTAGAGAGACAGCGCTGCCTAGCGGCTGAATAAAAACACATGATAAAAACCAGAATAGGGTCAGATCTTTCGCACGTGAATTTCACAAACATAATTTCTAACCTTTTCAAAAATATTCACACTGAAAAATACACAAAAAACACATTCTAGAAACACCCACTAGTTACAACGTCGTCCAAATAGTCAACGGGATCCTGTTCAAAATCCCTCGGGAAATCTTGGAAGAAAACCCCGCTTTGCGTTAAAATTTCCCCGTTACAAGACGGGTTGTCTCTTGTTATTTTCCTAACATTGCATACAAAAACTGACAGAAAAAGTATGCTGGCTTTTATTTGACTGTAGAGACTAGTAGTTGCTTACCGTTATGTAGTACACAGACGTGATTATAAAGCCATGCAGCATGCAGCTCAGTTCATGTTGTGCTGCGCTGTTGCGCAGACAGTTCAGAGTCCCATAATGGATAATATCCCACAAAATACCCCCTCTTTTCCGCCGCCGGCCCTCCGCGCGGCGATCAATACGGGTACCACAACTGGTTAGACAATGGTAAAACTGGATTACATTAGTTTTGAGGCCTCGAGTAGTAGTTTTAGAGACAAAACGAGAGTTAGGCCTAGCTAGAAATAAAAATGGGGACAAATGATCTCCACTGCCTGCAAACTACGCAGCTCAAACGAGTGCGTACTGACACTTCGAATAAATAATGAATTCACTTCACTTCATTCTTGAATAAAGTATTATCGAAACTATTCAAAGTTGGCTAATTTCATTAAGTTAAAGTGTACTTTTCAATACAAGCATAAAGCTAACGCCAACTATATTTTTAGTGCTGCGCTGTTGCGCAGACAATTCAGAGTCCCATAATGGATAATATCCCACACCGGACAAGGTACAAGCCCTATCGCCGCCAGAAGCAAGAGGTAAGAAAATTTAGGCAAGCGGTAAGCAGAAAAGGCCGGAAAAAATAGGTATTTGCACCAAAATTCCAAAAAATTCACTATTTTTTCAAATAAATCGATCACAATTTTGAAATTGTTTTCTAAAAATTTACAATTTTCTTCAAATTCTTTAAAAATATTGAGTTCATGTTGCTATTAGCGTTAACTTATGCTCATGGTAAAAGCCCCCCTCGAATATTTTGGTTCAAAGTACAAACCCCCTCAGGATTTTCTTAGGAAAAGCCCCCCCAGGATCCGACCCTATGTTAATGTATGAATATATGTAAAGTTATCCAGCTTATGCAATCAGTACTTCGCAAGTTTCTTTCAAAATTTTGAACAGACAAGCATATTAGAGGATACTTATTAATGAGGAATTCACTAAAATTTCTTATCAAAGTTTTATCAAATTTTCAAAAAGTTTGAACCTGTGTGCAATAGACAATTTTTGACACTTTCATACGTAATGGCAACGAATTCAAAACGATCAGAAACTGATATCGTATCCACCTTGAAGCCAGCGAAAATTCAATAGCATTCAAAACAGAAAACTTTATCTGGCCTAAGGTACATCCAAAAGCGGATCCGTTTTTCGGTGTATAGTTTTGCGAAAAGGTGTTTTCAGGGAAAACGTAGGTGTTTTCGGAAAAGAAATTGCTTACTTTATTAATTATTCTATTTTGTGGCTACAAATCTGAAAAGAATGACCTTGAATTGAGTCGTCTTTATTTGCGTAATAGTTGAATATAGGAGACGAGCATCAGTAGGATTGGGTGACTGAAGAGTGGCCCACCTTGGAGCGTTGTTCTGAAAAACGAATGAGAAAATACAGCAAAATATTAAAAAGCCGTGGGCTGGATACTTTTTGTGAAATCCTACATGTTAGGAATCAAAAAGGGTGACAGCTATAAGCTAAAAGGTATTGCACTCGGAGCTGTTATTCTTACGCATTCAGGCAACAGTAGGCCAGGAAAGTATGGATCTAACTGAAGTCTAGTCATATCCGATATCGGCTCAAATGACTGAAGGACAACATTAACAGCATTGTCTATTTTTTGCTATTTTAATTTTAATTTGCAATTTAATTGTAATTTAATCTTAATTTTTGTCTATGCCTAGTAAAATGGAACGATTTGCTCAGCTTCTTTGTGTGTGAAGTTGTCATATAAACTTCGTTGCTTTTATGCTTTGTTGCTTCGTTATTTTTGTCACAATAAGCTGAGAGCATTTTATTTAAATATTGTAACTATTTTTTGGAGTTTCCAAATGTGCTGGAGCACTAGTATTGATGTAATTCTGTGTTATGTGGCTTAGAGCCTGTTTGTTTCCGAAGTGCATAGGACATTTCAAAATTTCGATCTGATTAATATTTGTTTTTTGTGTTGATTACTGGGCGAGTGACCTCTTCCTATGAAATGAAGGAAGGTGTGTGAATTCAGTCATTTATGATTTGTCTACATAATAGCTTGTGTTTTTGAATTGTCTCGTCTGGTGCTCAAATTTTTTGTGTTGATCACTGGGGGAGTGACCTCTTCCTATGAAGGAAGGTGAGTGAATTCAGTCATTTATGATTTGTCTACATAATAGCTTGTGTTTTTGAATTGTCTCGTCTGGTGCTCAAATTGACTTGCTGTGCTTTAAGTGGTGATTCCTTTTGGAGACATCAACTATGAACCATTATTACTCAAACATTACTTGGAGTTAACAAGCCATTTTTATATCAAAACGCAGCTTAACATTTCCTCTGTCGAATAAATACAACGAAACTAACTTTAGTTCTCGAAAATTATTTTACTGCATTTTCGAAATAATTTAATTTTACGGATTTTTTCCAGACTAAAGTAAACTTTTTCGTAAGGCATCGCCCACATCACCACATCATTCGATTCCACTATCAAGTAGCTGGGGACCCTTTTTTGATTATTATGAAACCGTTTTTCGTTATAAAGAAATTCGCTAAAATGTATGCACAACTTGAATTTTGCCTACTTTTCCCAACTTTGGCAAGCGACCCCTTTTGCCAGAAAGCAGCAATCGGGACAACTAAAAAAGAGTGCCTGGGTATTTTAGTGTAAAACACGACCAGTAAGTGGCAACCATCTAGCTTGCATAGTAAATGCTCCACAATCGCTGGAAACAATTTGGTCATGTTTTTGCAAAAACTACATTTTCTATGATAGCAGCGTACGGGGTAGCAGTTTGAAGATTATAATGTCACGGATAATCGGTATCGACAAGACCTTCAAATTGACACCCGTAGTTTAATTTTACGGCTTCCATAGATATATTCCATAGACTATATCTCACGGTAGCGAAAAGCTAGAAAGGTACTTCGAAAAGCAAAAATGTAGAACTCAACAAGACCTTTCGAATGAATATAATCATAGGTATGCAGCAACTGCCTAACTGTCAAAAATTGACAAAAACCACCCTGAACGGAGACGTCGAATATTTGAAGCGGGATTCCGCGGAGGGTGTTAGAATGCTAAAAGAACTTATTTTGGAAAGTTTCATCAGATTTCATCTTAATTTGAACCGTCAATCAACAATATGTGCCCAAAAGGAATCACCACCTTAAAGCTGATCTTTCAGTGCTGGAAAGCAATGCGTTGGAGTTGTTTTGAAATCAGAAAACGGGTGTATGTTTGGTAGCATTTAACAACTTTATTTCGGTTTGAGTTTTTCCTTTAGTTAGCATTCTGACTACTAAAAGCAGCAATCGGGACAACTAAAAAAGAGTGCCTGGGTATTTTAGTGTAAAACACGACCAGTAAGTGGCAAGTGAAATATAAACCTTTCGCTTGTTCCTTTGAGCATTGTACTCTGAAAGCTGTGAATTGGGATTATGTTTGAATGCTGATCTTAGTGATTTGAGATAGTTCAAAGTATGTGAACAAATTCGCAATCTTCAGCTAGAAGTCTTGTACTGAAATTTGCTCTCCAACACTGAGCCAGTTGTACACGAAACTGTGCTCATTCCCAACCAAGTTTAATGTGGTTTAATTGCAATTATGCATCGCACAGCACAATACAGGAGGAGGTATTAATCAAATACAAAGAGCAATTCAGATATCAAGATCTGATATATTCAAACATTCATCCATACAAGCCGAGACCGTCCAGTGCTTTTGCTCAGCAAACGGACTATTCTCCATTGCTTCTGTAATTACAAATTATATCAAGAGATTATGATACTAAGTTCTAGTCTTGCAAGATGTTAAGAACAGTATTGTCAAAATGTTGGGGCGATCGTAACAGCTATGTTCAATTAAATGAGCTTCAGTTTTCGTAGAAAAACCTCTATATACATATATCAAAGTTACTGTGCTTATGTAGTGTTGACTTAAAGTGAGCAACTAATAGTTTGATGCTATGTAATCTGAACAGATTCAAATATGAGCACATAAACACGTCATGATTACTTTACCATACCTCTCAAATCGTTGACCTCAATGTTGAGTGCATCTAGCAGGATTGTTCTATTAGGAAACGCATACCGTCCAATTCTTTATTTAAAGCTTGCTTATATTGTTACACGGGAGGTAATTAGGTCAGAAACGTTTTACCATTGTGTTTAATTTAAAGATATTCATTCATTCAGCATCTCATTCAACGTTTCATTGAATAAATTTAAAGAGGATACATCTAGGAAAGCTACTTTATTATTTTAGGAATGCTCTCAGTACTGGTTGTTCAGTACTGACCTGAATGATGTGCATCCTTATAATAATCAGCGAATTTATAACCATTATGTTCGTTATGGAAATCCGTTTTCTAAAAAAACGCCGTCTGCGACTGTTTATGTGTTAACAAATACTATGAACGAGTGTCTACAAACTTAATTACGTGTACGAAGCAAACATGGAAACGTACCTGTTGAGCAGGTGCACCTGTTCCTGCATCTGCATTGTTAAGATTACCATTGTCAGGAGCACTGGGTTTCAGAACATAATAAAGCCTGCCATTGATTCTTGTAGGTACAAGATTTCCAGGTGAAGCTGCTGAGGCCACGACTGGAATGCATCTGGATTCTACCGCAGTCTGCAACATGAAAGTATATTATATGCTTCTTTAGCCCTTTAAGAAGGGGGCGACCTAAATGAGGATGCCCAAAGTTTGTTGGATTTCAATTTTTTTTTGCAGACAAGTTGCGAAAATTCGTGTGACCACAAGTTTGGCGGATTTTCTGGAATATTAAGGTCTGTTGAGCCAAATTCAAAAAACAAATGTACATCGGCCTACATGTCCTTCATATCATGGCACTAAAAGACTGTTTGGCCGCTTCAACCGTTTTCAAAAGTCGATGTTCAAAGATCGACAGTCTATATTTAGGTTCATTTTCAAAAACGTAAGATTTTGGTAGTTTCGTAAAATGTGGTGAATTTACACATTATGCATAGATCAAGTTCCAACTCCAAAAAGTGCGAAACCGCCAGTGTTTCAGAGAACACTGCGCAAAAGGATACCACCACCTTAAGCTCATGCTTGCAATTTGTGTAATTTTAGGAACCTCATCCATTTATTAAACGTACCTACTTGTTGCCCTACGGCGTATCTACGGTATCGGTAGCTCTATTTCTAAGCGTAGCTTCGTGTCTTTAAATTTCTGAGCTGACTAGTTTTTATCAGAGAAAAGGTTAGATTTTAAGTTAGTTTTTAAGTGAGCTGGCCTAGCTGCAAGCTTTGAATTTCCTTTCATTCTGCAAAGGCAAACAAGAAGACCCCTAAAAGGGGTGTGGTTCTGCAATTGAGAATGAAAACATAGAATGTATGCTTACATCTCAAAAGTGGCTGTGATGCTAGATTTTGCTCTGTTCGGTTCCGTTCCGGTTCGGGAGGCCATCATGTCGAACTTTAATTTTGGCGGTCCAGAATTTTCGAAACTTTATCATCCTAACACATTTCTGTATGCTTGTTTCCTGCTTTGTCAGCCAACCGGCCACTGCTAGTCTTCGGTTACTCAGCCAGCCGGCCTTAGTCTTCAATTCGTAAACCAGCCGTTTCTGGCCCGTCAGGCCGGCGAACGATTGATTGGGCAATTGGTTACGCTTTCAGAAAGTCAGCCGATCGGAACAGACAGCAACGCAACTGTCACAGATTCAAGATCTATTAAATCACAGTATTCGTCTGTTATATTAGATAGACAGTTTGCCAGATTGACCATGCCGTTTTATCTTGAATACTCGATTGTATTTAATGAACCAGAGATCTGGGAAACTATCTAATTCAAACGATTGAGAATTGCAGCATCTATCATTCTCACACGAGAGAAGTCGCACGAACCTTTGATAGAATGCAAATTCGAAATAATTTTGTTTGAGACTGTCAGATTTCGGATTTCGGACATTTGGAATTCGGTTCCTCCACATAAGGTCAAAAACTTGCTTCAGATAGTTTTTCAGATTTCATCTATCACTAATGCGAAATAGCAAATTAAAAATGTCCTCACATGAAGCTTTGCCAGTCTATTCAAAACTGTAAGCTAAAAAGGTTGGTTGTTTCATCATGCGACGCTTAAAGATGTTAACGATTAAAATTCAGCAGTGCAACCAGTCACCTCAGCAGCTAAAAGTGATTTATTTTCAGTTTCTGAAACCTAATTTGCATAAACACGAAAGAGTCTCCAAGTATATTGCTTTTTCAATATTCGAGGAGAGGGCAATGAAGGCCAGCAATAACTGCTTAAGCAATATTTATCACCAATATATAATTATTTGAAAGGGGGGATTGGTGGCAAAAAGGCAGAATGGCATATGTACAATGTCCAAGGTCCCCCCCCCCCTAAACAATACATCACTCAATCAAATTACTAAGGAAGTAACTTGTTAACTACTTGGCTCCCTTCGGTTAAAAAAAGAAGCACGATAGTATACGAGAGATATGTTGGAGATAGGCTATGGCTGAGCAGTAATGCGTTCCCGTAGTGCATTCCCGTATCTATGCTCCGTTTAAGAAGTTCTGCTCCAGGCAAAACAAAAACTAGGATACAGAATAGTCAAGCAAAAACATACCGTAGGTACTATCGTAGCTACGCTTTAATTCTACGATTAACTATACGCTACGGATACAGTGCTTAGTTTAAATCTCCTTTAAGTAAATGGATGACGTTCCTTATTGCAATGATAACAACATTGTAACATTGTACTTGGAAAAGAACAGCTACCACCATTAGGGCTAGGCTCAGTTTGCCGAAAGTGGACATCGTGAATTTTGTAAATTAGGCTACACCTGAAACAAAATACTGAAAAAGCTAGTCGAATTGAAAAGTTTAACTTTTCGAAATTGTACAGGAGTGTAACATTTGGAACAGACTTGCAACTGCGTCTTCCTTCTAAACACCTCGAGAAGAATACCAAATATTCATCAACGTATCAAGTCTTGCAAGGATATTGCAGTAAGCAGAGAAAACCTGTAGGTTCACTGTCAATATGACAAAATTTTACATATAGTTTTTAGTAAACAAAATTTTTTTAGAGAACAACTAGAACAGCTAAATTATATATGCACTGAAACTGGTCTGAATATGAAAATTATAAACAAGAATATTGAAAATATACCAACGTTTTAGTTTGAATCCTGTACTCGTGTGATTGTCAGTTTAGTTACCAGTCATGCTTTAGTCAAGTTACTACACTAAATGTCTTACCTGGGTTAGTGCACAGATTCAAGGGCTTGTACAATGTGTAGTACTATGGTTTTATTTTATTCTCTGGATGAACGAAAATTATGGAAACGGAAATTACGGTGATTTTGTTTGATCAGAGCAAAAACCTATAATCTACGTCAACTCCGGCACCAAATATTAATGCAGCAGCTATTGCTTTTTAATGAAGGGATAAACTGCACTTTAATCTCTGTAGATTCAGCCAAACCTGTGCTAAACAGTTTTAGCGAAACTGACGTAAGCCAGATATTTTAGAATTGAATACTAAAACTCTGCCAATTATAGTCTTGTCATTACAGCTGTTGTGCTGTGAACTCACGATAAACACTGACACCGGCGATAAACATATGTGCGGTATAGGCAGGACAACCTGGTTCTCTCCGAACAAGCTGATGTTCGGAAGAGAGCTTCGTTCTGCAACAGAGCCAGCTTTCGGTCAGGTACATCACCGGAACAAGTTCACCAACAAGCTCGACGGGCCGCAATGGCGCCGAATTTGCGACAAAAGAAATATTATAACCGCCGTGTCTGGGGTGAGTCGCTCAACCCTAGTAATGAGGTCTGGATCTATGTCCCTTGTACGACAAAGCGAAAGTTGCATGTTTACTGGCAGGGACGTTGTTGGGTTAAAGAAACAACTTCAGGCGTTAGTTATCAAATTCAACTGCCAAGAAAAAGGAGGACGAAACTTGTTCATTTCAATAGGACTACGCCCTTTCAAGGATCAACAAACGACGAGCTAAAGCGTGACATTGACAAGCAAGTTCGTGTGGAAGACAACGACACTAAAAGTTAAAAACTGTTCAAGTATATACGAAGTACAATCAGCAAGAACCATTGCGACAGAGATATCCTCAACGAAATCGACAGCCCCTGTGCGATATAATGCCCGAATTGACAATTTCTATAGAAGAGCCAATTTTAGAAAGGGGAAGGCGTGTATAGTCCTATAGAAGCTAAAAGTAACAATAAAAAGCTAAACTTAAGATCAGATCAGTGTCTTTGTTCTTGTATCGTAATTTGCAAAGTATAGTTTGCTTGTTGGCCTGATAAGCTGTGCTACACTATCATTCAAGGGTTTGTCTTTATGTTTTTGTTATGGAGACGTAAGCGTCTGAAAACGTTGACAAAAATCGCACAAAATTTCCATTTTTTTCAATTTGGTCTTAAACCTTGATTCATAAAACAATTTCACAAAAATACCCCTCACCCCTCGGAACGGCGGTTCTTTTGAAGCCTGAAATGGTCGCTTATTTTTGGCATAGTTGAATTGAGACAACTGGACTCAGTAGTAGTAACAAGCAGTAGTAATAGTTGGAACAAGTTCATGCTAAGCTTCAAAATTGAGTAAATTGCAATTTTAAAATTTGCGGCAAACGCCAAAACTAGCACCTTCAGTCCGGTAATTAAAGGAAGACTTGAATGAGGGAGCGATTGCAGGTTATAAATGAAGGTTGGCTACCTACCGATTCTAGTCACTAACTATTATATACTTAATCAGGAAACGATTTACGACTATAATGGTCTACTAAAACTAAAACCTAAAATATAATCTTGCATACAGCAAAGTCAAAGGCTACCAATTAAACCGGCGAATATAGCGCACATAGTACCCGGCCGCACCTCGGAATCAAAATCTCGAACAACAGTGATTTTGACAACTAGGTTATTGGAGACGTTGGATTTTCCTTGGATTGGAAATTCGGCGGGGAGTTATCAATTCCGTCAATTTCGTGAAATCTGATGAAATCCGTACTCAGCACATCAAATCGTATTAGAACCTGCCGAAAAACGTTAAGGCTATGAAATGATGTAAGCCAGAATTTTTGTATTTCTGTTGACAAGAGTAATCTGTGAACTTTTTACATCTATTCGCGTATTTCAGTATAAAGTTTCTTTCTTTCTTTTCTTTCTTTCTTTTTTCTTTTATTTTCTTTCGTTTCATTTCTTTCTTTCTTCCCTTCAATTTCTTGGTTGTCTGCTAAAGGTGATAGGCAGACTGATATATAAGGTTACAATCAAAGGTCAAATGTGTGCATTAGATTGCTGCTAACTTGTCAAAATGAGGGTTTCCTCAAGGAATAAACGAGGTAGGGTACTTGTTACAAGTCAAAGGTTTATGCAATCAAAAAGACAGCTGTTTAATTGGTGACATAGTCCCAAAGTGTCAGTGAAATTCTTATTAGAAACTTTTCTTTCATTTTCTTCCATTTTCTTTCTTTTCTTTCTTTTTCTTTTATTTTTTCTTTCATTTCTTTCTTTCTTTCTTTTCTTTAAACTGAAAGAAGCGAATAGCTGTAACTACACTGCGTCCTGGTCATGGTTTCATAATATTCTTGCTCAGTACCCACTGCCTTAAAGATTAACTATTGTTACCTGTTCTTCTTTGTTAATTGTTTTCGTAATATTGTTTGCATTATATTACTTCTGTTATCGCTAGTGTTTTGCATGAATGTCGTTACTGTAACTGCCAGTAGTAATAATCTAACAATAAAACGAATTTAGAAAACGCGAAAAGGTCCCAGCCATTAAAGATCAATTCCCAGCAAAGTGTTACATAATGGCACTGGAAGGGCTAAGTGGTGGGAAGTGTTGTATATGTCGTAGCAAAGCTATACCAGCTAAATGTGCGCATTTGCTAACCATATTGGACAAACTGCGCTTTCTCCTGCAGAAGGCTGGACAAACTGTTAAAGAAAACGCGCATGTTAAAGAAGACCTGGCCGGACCGGACTTGAACCTTTCGGCAATAAAAGTCCCGGTTTTTTCAGACCGTTCAGATCATAGGTTAACATGGGGGATCTGGGGGGGTCAAGCCCCCCCCAACCCGGACAAGGTACCATCCCTACCGCCGTCGGGGAGAAGGGATAGCGAAAAAATGGCCAAAGGGTAAGCAAAAATAGCCGGAAAAATTTGGTTTATACACTAAAATTTTAAAAAATTACCGGCCTACCTTTTTTACCTGAAACATTTAATTCTTCGTGAAAGTTTGGCAACATTTTGAATTTTTTCTAAAGATTGAAGATTTTGGTGCAAATTTTAATAAACAATCGCGGCTTTTAATAAATTAACGCTAATTTTTCCATATTTTTCACTAATTTATTGTTGAGGGGCAATCCCCACCCCCTCCCCTGAAAATTTTAGTTCAAGGTACAAGCCCCTCTGTCATGAAAACTTCAAAAGGAAACTGAAGTTTCAACGAATAAGATATGATCCTTAACTTAGTACTTTATTTATCCCAGTTTTTACTGAAGGATTTATATATGTTAAAATATCTTACCACTAAAACTATATTTAATTCTAAACTTCGGACAATCTTTGCCTATAAAATACCTGGTTTGTAATTGAAAGTTAGTAGTTATTATATCTGTCATTAAAGTTAGTTGCACGCTTTCACAAAATGGTAGCAGAGCGTGAACTACAGGAGAGCCTACGAACACATGGAGAAAGATGGAGAACGGTAGCTGAGCTGTCCTTTCTTCTGCTACTCTGCTAGTTTGCTGCCTGCTGATTTGATCTGCCAGTGTATCTGCCTGTAGCAGTCGGGTGTATTCGCTACCGACTATTTATCTGCCTGTGGATTGGATCTGTCTACCTGCCAGTGGATCCAATCATCTGCGTGGATCAGCTATCAGTCAGTGCAACCGGGTTTACTCGCTACCGGCTTCCATCGGACTCTGCCGTCAGAGGACTTTCTCCCGCTCTGCCTTTCTGCTACCATTTTGTGAAAGCGTGCAACTCTTTAATGAAACAACAACTCCTCATTACAATCCAGACATTTTATAGGTTAAGTTTGTTCGAAGTTTAGAATGAAATATAGTTTTAGTGGTAAGATATTTTAACATAAATCTTGCAGTAAAAGCTGGGATAAAAAAGTACTAAGGGCCTATTTCTTTAAAGATTAAAATGGACGTATTAAACGGATTAAAAATCAGCCGGATTAAAATTTTAACTGTTATTTCTTTAATGCTGGATTAAAGTTTAATCCGTTTAATCCGAGGTGCTATTTCTTTAATGCGGATTAATTTTAATCTAATCCGCTTAATCTTTAAAGAAATAGGGCCTAAGTTAAGGATCATATCTTATTCATTGTTTCTTCAGTTCTTTGAAGTTTTCATGACACCTCATAATTTTTTGGGGACAAGCCCTCCCCAGGACTTGACCCTATGCTAATGTATGGTGCAGATGATAGGTTTTTGAACAGGTTTAGTTCGAATACTGCAAAATTCTTCGGTTAGATCGCTTTCGATTTGAAGGGGGCACCGACAAATTTTTTTGCAGTCATTTTTGCAGAAAGTTTGTTTTTCAATTAATCTTATAAGCTAGCCTCTTTAGCTTACATCTTTAGTTTATGCGTCTTATACCAAACTGTTCTGCGACTCCAAAAACCTTCACAAACAACTTTCAGCAAAATTGAGAACCCCAGCTTTTTTGATTCCCTCCCCTCTTTACAAATCGATAAAATTTAACTTCGCAAAATTTAACAATTTTGCGATATTTAAACTCCACGTGGTCGAAAACATACCCCTTTCTAAATTTCAGCTCATTTGATCAAGTTTTGCAGAATCCGGGTCTGGGGTTGATTATCCAAAGTCCCTTACAAATATCTGACTGCACCTCCGCCAACATCACTCATCGCTTGATCTTCAAGGGAAGTTGACCTGACTTGACTAATGACTAATAAATGATGCAACACCGTTCCAATATGAATGTTTGGAGGTTTGCTTTAGGGATTAATATCAAAGTCTGACTAGGCCGCAGCTGAACCTTCTACGCAAACACTTGTCCCACCAGTTTGAAAGTTGCATTAGTGCTTTTGTGAATAGTGTAAAAGCTGCATATACATTTCAATTGGACTGTTGAATCTGGTGTTGTACTGTAGTACAATAGTAAAGTAGTAATATGTTTTACTATCATTCTGAGTGTTTGGAGTTTTGGAAATTTTGGAAATACAGACAGATAAATTCTGGCTGTCTTTTTGCTTTGAAATTGTTCTTCAACTTATCACAAATAGCTGATATTTTCTTAAACTTATCGTTTCTTGGGTTGTATCGGTATTGGTTTGGCACTTCGTGAATTCAATGCCGATGTTTTTTGATATCCAATGTGGTTTGGTTTTTTTCATGTAGTGATTTATTCAATCAGTCATAACTATTTAGTATTCATCTGTGTTTCACTTTTATCGTTTACTGTTCCTGGCCAAATTGTTCACACTGTGTGCCGAACAAAGCAATAGGGACATGCTTGCTTTTGCTTCAAGTAACACTCTGTCTTAATAAAATTAGTTCAATTAGCTCAATTAAAACTTCAAATTGATATCATTCCAGGTTCGTGGTTGCAATAAATCTTAAGGTTAGGAAAGGAAATTTAAGTCATCTAGAAAAATTCAGCTGTTGGATCTGTGGTGTAGCGGTAGCACGTCTGTCAGCAGATCAGAAGGGCTGTACTTCGACTCCCGGCTGAACCAATTCTTTACTTTCTGTTCTGACTATTGCCAGGTTTTTCTGTCCTAGGCTTAATTTCAGCTACACTCTGACACTGCTGGCAAATTTTATTTTGGTCTACCAGCAATTAGTTGAACGCAATGTAAGCTCCTCAAAGTGTAGTCACTGCTTGATTTCATAAACGCTGTACCGGCACGTGAAAACGCCTTTTTAGCATCAAAATACCATTAAGGTTGATCTTGAGGGAAGGGCCATAAGGGCTAAGTTATACGTCTGCTCTATACTTAACATACAGGATATTGGCTCAAGTTACCTTGAAGTTTGAGCCTGCAGGAAAGAACAGGAGTTGCACAGAAATGCTTTTAACTCCCTGTAAACTGAGAAGCCTTGAAATTTGAACGGGGGCAGCTTGGAAAAGTTTTCCACTATAGGACAAAGTCTTACACAAATGATTATTTTCACAAGGGGGGGGGGGTGTTTCTGCCCCTCTATAACTTCTGCAGAGGCTGAGTGAGAACTGCATGACTTATACTTTCTTTACACAAGAGCTGTTGACTTGAGCACAAAATTCCTCTCCATGGAGTCATGAAATACCACTTGAAAATTTATTTATTTTTATATTCCTGCTTGCTTTATGTTATGAAAAATGTTTATCAGATTTTGTGATATTTTTGCTGAAATTGCGAACATAGACTGCGTACCGTTTGAATTTTACCACTCATGTGAGATCATTGCTTTGTGTCAAACCAACAGTTTTTAATCGAATAAGATCACGTTTTTGATGTTTCTGACTTTAAGCAATTTTAATTCTCCTTCCTTTTCACCTAGCTTAGTCGTTTCCCGATATTATCAATCAGCCGGAAACCTTTTAGAGCTTTAAGCCAGCTGCGAACAGTAAAATCGAGAGTTCAAAAATACATACATCGTACAGAATCAGACTTTACCTGAAAGTAGAGAAAGGCCCTACACCACAGACATGTGCAGAAGGCAGAATTTTGGAGGTGGGATGAACACAACAAAGCACCAATGTTTCGGGAGCCCAAAGGCCATGATGAGACCAATTGTAGATGGAAGTTGGCTCTAAGCTCCTGGGAAGGTAGCTTGGAAAGGTGGCCCAATACCCCCCCCCCTTTCCACACGTATGGACCGTCGCTTATCTTTGAACCTGTGACCCGGTGTCACAATGCGTCGGTGATCCGGTTTTCCTGAAAATCCGAAACTCCAACAAAATGTTTTTAACTGTGCCTAAAAAGACTAAATTTTTGACGTGCTGTCTCTGTGGCTAGTGCGAAAACCATTAATTGAGGCGTATATAGTTTTGTGCTTCATATTTTGCTAAGCAATAGGAAATTTTTTGTCAATAGGAAAGATTTTGTCTTCTGGTAGACTGATGATTTTAATCCAGTGGAGCGGAATATATTCATCGGATTAGTAGCTTGCAATGCCTGTATGCTGTTGGAATTCTCTGCTGCCCTCCCTATCTTCAACACATGGGCTAGTATATTTATTTTTTAGAGTCAACAGAAAACAATCAAAGCAACTCTGAAGCTTTTCAGGAAAATCAAATTCAAATTTGTTCCAGAAGTTTCATTGGATTTTACGATATAAATCTTTTTAAATTCAACAATACACACTAGCGTCATTTGAAGCTCAAATGCTCAGCAGTTTATTGATTAGTGAAACTGTAGAAATTGCAAATTCAGTAATAACAATAGGCCGAATTGTATCAGATAGAAATTAGCAGACGACTAAATGTAGGTCGACTAAATGTAAGTTACGCTCTGGAATAGGAAGCTTGGCCCTCAACTGGGTTTAATGAGTCTAGCATTTTATTTGTAGCACTCCACTGATTGATAACTCACATCAATTGATAACTCACCGTAAAGACGACGCTGAGACGCGTAGTGTTATAACATTAACATTCTACCGGAATATTAATCCGATTTCAATTCACAGTTGACTCTAACTAGAATTGAGTTTTGAGTTTATTTCAAGACAAACTACAATTTCTTACGTCACAAAGTCCTAATATAGATTATCTTTAACTTCAACCTCGAGGTTATCTCTTGCACCAATTGATTTATGATACAGATTAGTCAAGCTGGAGCCAAGCTCCAGCTAGTCTCTATCTTGTGGATTATCCAATACAATGTTTTTAATGAGCCATGTGCTAAGTGAAAGGGCCAATCAACAGTTACCAGCATTTCAACCATTCTACTTTACACATTACAATTGTAAGTGTCTTTGGTACTCGCTTGACAAGGACGACTATGATATGATGGCTTCCAAATGTCTGAGTTTCGACGATAACTACAGTACAATTTTGAGAGCACGGAGGCAGTGTTTCGAATTAAACTCTAATTGTAAATGGTAAAAATGAAAACAACAAATTTAGAAATTATGATGTCTAATTTCTGTGGAGTTATTGCTAACAGTTGCAGTTTAACTGTAACTGGGCATTATTGTTTGAAAATTCAAATTATATTCGTTGCAGTGCAATTATTTTACTAAAGGTAATAAATAAAGCCAATCCTACTCTTGACCAGGATTGAAAATTAGGCGCTCGAGATTAGCTCGCGTTTCAGTTACTCTCAAACTTTTGTGGGTGCAACGCTTTTCCAGATAACCTCAAGCTAATCTCGAGCTAAGCTCAAGGTAATCTCAACGTTGGTACATAACGGCGACAACTGAATTGTTTCGTTTTTGTATGGTTTAAAATAGAAAACCTCTCCTCTGCCTGATCTGCCATTCAATAAACTTTTGCTGAAGGTGTTTTGAGAAATTTGAATACCGGTATTCTTTGATGTTATATTCAAATGGCTGAACTGCGGAATGTTGCCCCTTTTTGGGGCCAACTTGCTTAATATGCCACAATTAAAAGAGCAAAAATTTTCAAGTCTTGTGATAAATCAGAATCACCGAAGCAGGACTGTGCCGAAGCAGTAACCTGGTTCAACGATTTAAGAGTCACTCGAACCGACCCGTTGACGCGGTCCCATCACGGCTAGAGCTCAATAAAACTGCTTATCGTTTCGAATTAGCATGTAATAAAGTCAAAATCACCGATACAGTACCACCGAAAGTCTAAAACCTTTGGTCCAAGTGCTTCGGTGAAACCCACAAGTGCTGGAAAAACATGTATCCAACACGCATGTTCCGATCTGCCCAACACGCCCAGGAGCCGATGTTATCAACGAATAAACCCGGGCTAACTTGAAAACCCAGGTTGTGTTTATGTGCGACGAATGGCAAACTTAACCCAGTGACTGTGACTGAACCCTGGTTTAGGCGTTGATAACATCGGCCCCAGAAAGTGAGAGCTGACTCAGACTTGCGGCGTAGTCCGCCGTTCATCTGATTTTCGCCGCTTATCTTCCAAGAAACATAAACAAAGAAGTGAGAACCCACAAAATTTCACTGTATATCCAATCTATGTAAGCTTCTATTAGGACCATCATTTTTATGAATAGAAAGTTTAACACCAGTTGTTCATTATATAAACTTCCATTAATTGTATTTTTAGAAAGTTGAAATATCATTAGTACACTACATTGGTCCAAGTTCTCCAATTAATGGCCAGATACTACGCAAGTAAGTTTACTTTAGCTGACCGAATTAGTGTATGTGGTGTTGGTACAGCCTAAAAATAGATTGCGTACACGGTTTTAATCAATGGACTGTCTGTTTTACTGTAACCGTATTCAAGACCGAAGCTGGTCCCCATAAATAATTTCTGTAATTTAATGTATTGTAAAGCTAAAATACTAAACTTTGAAATGTTAACTTCAGTTTGCACATAATTAATGTAAATGCAAGTTACTACTCGTCAGGTTACCTGAGTCAAGACAATAGAATAAGAGTATTAAACTATTACGCTACCATGTGCTAAACATGATTGGCATGCTCGGTTCGTTATGAACTCGGGCCCCCTTCGAGACTTTCGGGTGGGTGACGACCAGTCATTGGAAAATTCAACGCGTATGATGGTTGACACCATAATTTAAGTAAGTTGAACATAATATAAATGAGATATCTACCAGGAATTACAGGTATATATGTGGTAGCAAAACTGCACATATTGGCAAATGTGCACATTTGCCAGTCATTTTGGATAAACTGCACTTTCTCCAGCTGAAGGCTGATTAACTGTTCTAGAAAGCGCGCTTATACAACTCACTCTCCCTTTTCCTATGTTAATTGCGTGCGTATATATAGCTGAGTGCACGCTCGAGATAGCTGTTTTGCTCTTCTGTAGCGTGCACCGTGCGGTTAAGTTATTTATCCGCACGCGCAGCAGTGTGTGCAGCTGAGCTCCAACCTAGACAGCTCAGCTACACACCAAAAAAGCCCTCCGAGCCGCGGCAAATTTACTGCCAAATTATCTTCAAAGTTGCTTGTACTTATGTTCTCGGCTGCTGCATCAGAGAATCAAGTTTCATTAGTTTATTGGAAAGCTTCATTTGCAGCTTGTTTCGTTGTATAAGTACTTTACAACACGACATTGCTTGCATTCAGAGATCTAAGCAGCGTCGTACGGGAAGCCCTCGTGCGTGGCACTCGTGCGCTTCGCGCACTCGTGCCACACACTCGGAGCTTCCCGCACTGCGTGCGTATAAATCTCTGAATGCACGCAGAGCCATACATGTCAAGTTTTGTCAATTTTCACTGGCAAAACTGCACTTGTGAGCGTCTCAGTCAGTTTTTCCAACTTCCCGTTGGCAAAACTGAGGAACGCCTGAAACAACGCTGATTGATGAAACCTTCCCTTTTAATGTTGCACAAAAATAGGGGTCATGGTTTGATATCATCTTCAAAGGTTTGATACATTTGACCACTGTTATTTAATTTCATCTGTAATAGTGCATTTCTCCAGACAAAATCCACTAAATGGCACTGAGACGCTCACAAGTGCAGTTTTGCCAGTGAAAATTGGCAAAACTTGACATGCGTGCTTTCTAGAACAGTTTGTCCAGCCTTCAGCTGGAGAAAGTGCAGTTTGTCCAAAATGACTGGCAAATGTGCACATTTGCCAACAAGTGCAGTTTTGCTACCACATATATAGTAATTTTGGAATCAGTTATTTTCAACTCCGTATTTTCTCATGCCAAAGCTTACTCTTGCTCCGAACTCTTGAGGTCTCAACAATGAAAATAGTTGACTTTTCAATTGTACCAAGGACACAAGAGCAAAGACTTACTACGGATTGACTGAGCTTATTGGTGCCCACTACGAGGAGAAATGTATTTCAAAAAACCAAAACTTTTTGCGAAAATTTGTCAAGAATTTGTTTTATAATCGTGATGATGAAATATATATCACCAGTCAGACTTTAAGGGCCCTTCCTATTCTAATTTCTATTGTCTCCAGAATGCAGTTCAAAATATTACATTTCCAGTTTCAAGCTTGAATATACAAACACTGAAAAAGCTATCGCAGGAGAAAAAGTTTTGCACAATTCTTGCTTGCACTCTTCGGTTTAATGCTTTTTGTTTTGAATGCGGCTGCAGTTCTGTGGAGACAGTGCAGAAGATGTTGTGGGTTTGGGGACACTTCAAAGTTTGCTCTAATCATGAACAGTTCAACTTACTTTAGTTTCATAAACTATATTGAATTTAGTTCTTTTTGTTGTTTTCAGTTGATATTATCTCAATTATTTATGCAAACTATCAGCTATTTATAATTTGTTACTGCACCCGAATTAATTGATTGATAACGAATATTGTAATCGATAGTTGATGAGAGGAATTTACGCTTGTAGTTCCTTTTTACTTATGTAGCTGGTTTATTATTTACATTTACTTGTTATTGTAAAAGATCTTATGAGTAAATATTATATAATTAAATTAATTAAAAGGTTGTTTCATCAAAAGAGGGTTGGACTTTACCAAATTCATCAGCTTTAGGGCATTGAAATTTACCAGGAAAATTGAATCGAATAAGTACCTAATTACATTTTTCCGTCATTTTTCAATTCGAAACGAGTGCATAACTTTAGACTAAACTTTCGGATAATTACGTAATACCAAACGGCACCCTGTGGCTTCCGTAATCGTCTCCACTTTGTCTAGGAATGATGGTCATTTTATGTATTTATAATTTATTTATTTTATTTATGATTTTACTTATTAAGCTATGTTTCAAATGGAGACCTGTATACTTAGTAGGATCCGGATATAATTTTCAGACAGGGCCAGGGCCCCTACCCAGGTAATGTTCTCCGACCCGTCCATGCCTGGATTCAGGATTCAGTTAAGCTTGGATTTTAGTCTAAGTTTAACCGAATTATTGATTATTAGGATTATTATTATTATTATTATTATTATTATTATTATTATTATTATTATTATTATTATTATTATTATTATTATTATTATTATTATTATTATTATTATTATTATTATTATTATTATTATCGTTGTTTTCGACGCTGTTGTAATGGAAGCTGGCATAGGAAGGATTGATAAGCCTGATATGGGAGTTCAGCTGATTCCCCATGGCAGTTCAGCGGATGGCCCTGTAGGGTATATAGCATCAAACTTCAAAACTCGCGGTTCGAACCCCGGCGGGGCCAATCGCCACATGTAGTGTCAGTGCCTCTACCAGGGTTGGTGGGCCAAGAGGAAGTCTAGGACAAGCCCAAGACCGGAGGCATACCTGTGCCTGTACATGTGATACCAGACCCTGGCAGAGAAGGGAAGGGGAGGATCAGATTTTCAATCAGAATCAAAAGTAAAGAATTAACCCAGTCGTGGTTCGAACCATAGCCCTTCTGCTTCGTAGTCAGACATGCTAACCGCTACACCACGGGACCAACAGCTGAACTCCTTGTCAGGGTTATCGATCTTTCCTATGATTGCTTCCCTTACATCTCCCCGGGTTTCTTTAAGACGCGTCCCGCAGATGAAATATCTAGAAAACAAAAACTAGCTGAAGAAACTATCCAAAATTCGGCCCGCCCCGCCCCGCCCCTTGGGTATCCATACAACTCTGCACCAGGCTAGAGGGCCATTAGCTGAATTCCCATATCATGCTTATGCCTGCTTCCCTTACTCTATGACTCTATGGGCTGCACCGTCTTTACAACCGTACTTAGAAACGATTCCAAGGAATTACCATTAACTAGAGCACATAATAACTAAGAGTGTGACAAGTGCCACACTCTTAGTTATCAGGCTAGGGACATCATCTACACGATAACGGCTGACCCCTACACAAATTAGACCCCAGTGACCCCTCCCACAAGTACACCTAGTACACATTTGGGTACCATCACTCGCTTGTATGTTTATGTGTTGCAGCCAAAATCGTTCTATCAGCAACTGGCCACTTTCAAGCTTCAACACATTAATATACAGGCAAGAGTGATGTACACAAATGTGTACTAGGTACTCATTTGTGGGGGGGGGTGTCCCTGGGGTTCAATTTGTGGGGGATCAGCTGTTATCGTGCAGATGATGTCCCAAACCTAATAACTGAAAGTGTGGCGTTTGTCACAGCGCTTACGTCGGGGCCTTACGTGGCTGTCGGGGTCCTACGAACAAGGCATGGACTTGGGCTGTGCCTTTTGCTAACGGCGCAACCCTAATTCTATTTAGTTTCGTCTATCGGCTACAAGCCTCGATTTACTAAATTCCGTACCTTCTAAACAATGACAAGAACATGGGATGAGACAGTGCAGACCTGACTCTATCGACCGATAAGCAATCTGCGCTAAAATTGCTCTGAGGAGCGTAGTTTGCGCCAATCCTAAAACTCGTTTGTTGTCCCAGGATGAGGAGTCAAAATGCAAAATTCCGGTTCCATTGCGCCAAAAAGAGTTTTGTGGGACAGTTTCTTTGTTCAGTGAAGAAAAAGAAAACTTTTGCACACATAACTTTTACGTATCTATACGTACAACGCACGTACTTTTGTGTGACAGCTAAAGCTATTTACAAAGCATAGCGCTAGCTTCATCCTTTAGCTTAGACTTGTATGAGTGTGTGCATAGTTTAGCTAACTGTTCTCTGCACCCCCCAAAACTTTACAGGGGGTTCTTCCAATGCACTGTTTTTAAACTTTAACGTGTTTTCAAGCTTTTAGTGTATTTCTTTCGTTATATGACACACACAGGGTTTGTTTTCTGAATTGGCTTTGACTTGTTTGAGAAGTGAAACAAAAATTTTACCCCTCTTTGTGCTACCTGGTTCTGAAATTTGTGTCGACTATATTTAGCATTTGTTTTAAGCAAATGTACCGCTTTTGAATTGCCGATATTCCATGACATTTCTGAATTGAATGACCCTACTGGCTGAGTGTGGAGATTTACAGATTTTTCCGATACAAGAATTTTTGCTATTTTCTATTAAAAATTATTGCAATCAATTTTGGCTGAAGCATTAAGTGCTTCAGCATGTATGAGTTTGCAATAATTGCAATTGCAATTGCAAATGCAATAATCCTAGAATGCAAACTATATTGCAGGGATAAGTCGTTTTTCTAAAAAAGTTTAAAATAAATTTTTTGAAAAATTAACCCTAACTTTATACAAATTCCAAACGGTCCTTTTTGAGATATACTGTCAATCAATAAAACACTAAACATCATTCTGACAGTTGATAACTCTAAACAGTTAAGAAAGTTTTGCCATCCTACTTAATTCAACTGAAGCCTACAGTTTTTTCATAATTTTCATAATTTCGACTTTCATAAAACTGCTTTCTGACAACTTTTTGTGCAAAAATTAGGATTCTTTAACATTCATCACGCTATTAAATTTTCATTGAGTTTTTCGTGACTGAAAAGTTCTTGCATGAAACTTTGTATATTTCCCTCGCTGATTAAAACTTGACTCCAACCGTGACGTTTTAATCTTTCAGCTGAAAAATCCTTCATATTTGACGGCTACGTTCCCAGGTTTTTGATAGCTGTTCCCCATCAATTCATTCTAATTATCCTAATTAAAATGGTATAATCAAGAGTACATAATAGATAAGAGTCCTATATTGATACCGTATAGCCCAACTGGCATGTGGACGGGACAACACGCTCCTAAAAGTGATTTTCGTGCTGTGGCTACTTTTTTTGAGCAGATCTAGTTTTTCATCTTCGAGGTCTTAGCTTTCGGTACGGTGCTGTGAAATCTCTAGTTTTTTCGCTGATTCTGTTATACCTTATCTTATATTGACGTGGAATTTAATTGTACAAGTGACTGCAGCAAAATTCATAAAATAGTCAATCACCGAATGTCCAACATAAAGGGGTGAGCATTTACAAAACAAAGTTCGGAATCACTTGTACTTATCCACATTTACACTTCAGTATTTGTAGTAGTATATAACTAGCTGTACCAAAAAACCCGCAAGACTCGTTTAATGCAATGGTTTCTGTACCTTCAAATCAGAATTTAGAATTTTTATTTTTGTGAAAAAACTGGCTATCTCATCTAAAGTAAAAGCAATCTATTAGAAAGTGATTTATCCACGATGATTGTTCAAAAAAATCCAATTTAATTTTTATTGCATCCAATATTTTGGAAAATCTCAAGGTCAACCTATTTTTGCCCTGTCAAAGTCACGCATGAGCACAGTCCTATTTAGCACTTTATTTGTGGACGGTAAATGTTTGTTTGTTCCTTTGTTTGTTTGTTTGTCTGGTTCCTATTTTGATTGTATATTGTATATGATTGAGTATTACCGCATTCGAATGTAGTTACAACTTTTCAATAATGTATAATATAATATAACATATAATATAACATATAATATATAAATATATATAATATATATATGATATAATATAATATAATATAATATAACATAATATAATATAATATAATATAATATAATATAATATAATATAATATAATATAATAGCTGAGTTGAGTATAGTATAGTAGTTAATTTATAGAGTTTGAATTTTATCCTCATTTCACCCGACCATTTATCATATCGCATTTATTTTATTTTATTGCATTTTTTATTTTATCGCATTCATAACGATGCCTTCTTTAACATTTAATTTTAATAGAAAAGGAAATGGAGAGGGGGCACTGTGGCTGTTTTCGTTCAGTGAGGCGCAAAAATGCTAATGATGTTTTGATCTGTCTCTAAAACTTTAGTCTTCCTACAAAACTACTCCCCTGACTTCACCCACCCTCAAAAGGTCCCAAGATTAGGGCAAAAGCCATTTATTTCTCAATTTCACTAAAAGCATGACATATGATAAGTGAAACTCCTTTTTAGGTTCAGGTTAGAAATGGAATGGGTGGTTTTTTGGAACTCAAATGAAGCGTTTGACTAAAGATAAGCTGTTTTGGAAACCAGTTCTGTGACCTGACACTTAACTTAGCTTAGCCTCAGATTTCAGGTTTACTCTGGTTTGGTTGACAAATGGCTGCAACCATTTCAGGGGAGGCTGACTAAAAATTAGTTATTTGTTTAAGTCGAGTGTAAATTTTCTTATAAATTGGGCTAAAAAAAAGTAGTTTGGTTTCCTTTCGTTTCTTTAGTATATATATACTTTCTGAATTTAATTTCAATCGCTAGTAACGATCAAATAGCTAAGTTTGTATTCGTTCTCAGCCTCAACCAGTCAAGAATTTATAACTTTTCCGGTTGACTTTTGCGATTGATCACATAGTTGATTGTCCCCTTAAGTTTAAGTAAGATCATAAATCATTCAAATGCTGCATAGACTCAATTGTCTACACTGTGGATCTGATTCTTGGAATTGCATTCGTGGAACCGTCATTCTTTGTACCTTTCTGCTTCAAATACTTGGAGACTATGCTATATTTTCGCTGTAAGAGTTTTCAGCAAACAGCACCAAACAAAATTTAGATGGGGATTAGTTCGCAGCACACTAAGTAGTTTTTTCGGTAAAACTGGTATTAATCAGTTTTTCGTTGAAAAAGGAGCCGACACCGGAAAACTGATTTCACTATTAGGAGTTTGTTCAGTGAGCTTGTTCAATAAGACAATCGCGCCAGGTGTACCCAACGGCAGGCAGCCACAGCTTGGAATAGCCAGCGGAGATTGAGATATTGAGATATTGAGATAATATATTGAGATATTGAGCGGATAGAGATGAGATCAGGGCCGAATTTTCAGGCCCGGCCCGGCCCGGCCCTGTTCAAATTTTAGGTCTGCCCGGCCCGGCCCGGCCCTGTGTCAAAAATTTCAGGCCCTGGCCCGGCCCGGCCCTGAGTGCCGTTTAGGTCTGCGCGGCCCGGCCCGGCCCTGAAAAGCCCTGATTTTTAAAAAAATTCTTCGATGGCGTTTTGAGACGTGTACAATCATGTGTTCTGCCTTACTATCTTATTTTCGAGACCCAAAGTACATGTTCTCTCAGATCAATTATGCATAACGAATATTTCAGAATCCCACCCTACTAAGAAAATTAGTCAAGAGAATAATTAAATCGGAGGACTAAATTACCCTGAGGTCGAATTACCGAAGTGGTTTAATGTTGTAGTGAGTTTAAAATAGTTACATAGTAGGTTGAATTTTTGTTACTCAAAAGCAAACAAACAAACACAAACAGGCACTCATTATCATCTAAAATTTCGAAAAACCGTACGCAAACTCAAACAATATTTGGCACATGCAGTCTCATTTGGTGCAAAGAAAGCAAGAAATTTGAAGTCAGGAAGGCAAAGACAATTATTAGAATTGGAAAGTGTACATGTGCAATAGATTAATATGTAAAAAACGTCAGGGCTTAGCAGGGCCGGACAGGGCCGGGCCGGGCCGGGCTTTTTCCGTTGGGAGCTGTGCGGCCCGGCCCGGCCCTTAGCAATTTTTTCTCAGGCCCGGCCCGGCCCGGCCCTGACTGGACATCAGGTCTGCGCGGCCCGGCCCGGCCCGTCGGGCCGGGCCGGGCTGGGCCGGGCCGGGCTTTCTCGGCCCTGATCTCATCTCTAAGCGGAGATAAACATATGTCATTTTTAAGCTCTAGACTTGACATGATCCTCCACTTGTAGCGCAAGCGTTGGTGCAAATTCACTGTATACCTCAGAAAAAGTTTCTCGTTCTCGTAGAAGAGCAAGTCATTCGTGTCGTAGACGAGAAAAATAGGTAGTGACAGTCAGAAGTATGTACTCAGTCCAGCATTATGATTTTGGCTCATTTATGTTGTCTCGGTTCAACGAAAGGCTTGTAGAGCTTTCAGCTTAGCTTTTACTGAATCAATATGAACGTATATGTACCTTATATGTCCCAGAGACGCTCCTGCATAAGGGTATCTATACGGTACTACATATATGGCTGGGGGAAGCTTCAAACCTGAGAGAGCTAAAGGCAGCTCAAAATTTTTGCTTTAACTCTGTCCGTGCTTACAGGCCTCGTTTTCTCCTCCATACAACTAAATTGATGAGGTTTGTAGCTGTTTTTTCCAGTCTACAAAATTATTCCATTTAGCCCTTTTTTATGATGCAGATTAGCCCTGTGCAATTTTTACTTTTTCTGGACACGTAAACGCTCCAGGCTAATTCCTGAAAATTTTGAAGTAATTGAAATTTTTGACCAACAAAGGAACAGACAACTGGAGCAGGCAAGTGCTGAAATTTTTTCACTAAAAATTGAAATAGGCAGACAAGTGGGTTTTCTGGCTCTGAATAGGCCAGTAATAACTTTCTAAAAGCATCTCAAATTGCCATTGAAAGTCTGAAGAACAGCTTTTAGGCTAAAGTTTCCTTGAGCTCTGCTTTTCTTAATGTCAAGCTTCTTGACCTTTTGCTGTAAATGTCTGGGTCTGCAGCATCCTGCCTAATTTCATAAGGCCGAATTTCACTAGGCATAAAACTGGAATTTTAACTTCACTAAGCATCCAAAAACTGGCGGGGCCTAAAATAACCATCATGACCAGGACCAGGACCACGGGTCCAAAACCAGGACCACCCTCAAGACCACATTCAGGATCAAGACCAGAGGTTTAAAACAAGAACCAGGAGGAAGACTCAGGATCTAAAACCAAGGTCAAGGTTTTAAAACCAGGGCCGGGATCAAGGGTCTGAAACCAGACCACTTTCATTATAAGGACGAGAGGTTTAAAACCCAAATAAGCACCACGGGTCCTGACAGTGGTAATAAAAGTGGTCCTGATTTTAGACTTCTGCTCTGTTCGTGGTCTTGAACTTATATACTTTTTGACCCCACCGCAAAACCTTTTATTCAAAATCTAATCTAAAACCACAGTTGTTCCTCCACTCTTCTGCCCCGTGAAATTTTGCCTAATGAAATTAATTCTGTGTCACAATCTTGTTTCTGGCTATTTTTTACACTGCAGTGTTCTGAAGAAGGATAGATCGTAAATTTGTGTTTTAGATTTTCAGGATTTTGGCTTTCTGCAAATAAATTGGAAAGTTTCTGCCAGAATGAGTTCAACTCTCGACTGCGTGGATGATCAACATCTCCTCATCAAACGAATTTTTTAAATTAAATTAAACGTTTTCAGATACTATTTTCTGCCTGATTATGGTATAGCACTAAATGAATCCACGAAAAAATCGGCTGTGCCGGAAATTGAACCACGAAGCCTAATTAAAGAATGAAAGAAAGTTGCACACCACTGAACACCCGAAAAAATCGAGCACATGGCGGAACTCGAACCCGCGGTCTCCTGCTCAACGAGCAAACACTCTAACCCACTGAAACACTGTTGCTTCTGTGGAAAGAGCCTTCTTCAGAATGGGCATGCTAGCATCACATGCCTTAATGGCACAAGCTATGTAGTTAACCTCATAAGCTTCTAGTATCAAGTCTCATTTTGTAGCAAAGTTTTCGCTACTATATATGTAATACCAAGAGTACGTAATACGTACTGTTGTTTTAAATGAAATTTGATATTCTACAGTTGGTTTTGAAATTCTGGGATTCTGGAAATGGATTCTTTGCCATTTGGACGGCTGCAGGAATAAAAAGGGGAAACTCATTAATTTTCCTAAAACCTAGAAATAATTGTGTCGAGTAGCATTTTTCTGGCCAGTAAGACTTTTTCATTAGGCAAAAAGAGAGAGGTTAGGACTAATTTCTACTTCACAGCTTCAAAACAGAAGCTTAAGATTAAGTTGGGGAGAAAGGGTGAAAAATATAGGGTTCCCAGAAATTATAAAACAGTAAATTCTATCGAGGGAAACACGCAACCCGAGGTCATATAATTTCCCCCGGCCTCTTTTCGAAATCTGACTTTATATCAGTGGCCGCTCAATAGAAAGGTCTGAATTTAAAATTAGGTCTCATCCTTCCGACCAAGTCTTCCGTTTCATGACTCAGGAAAATAGTTTAGACTTATAATGAAGTTCCCTCCAGAAACCTCCGCGTCTCAAGTCTTGTTTATTGGATCCATCCTTTTACCAAACCGCACTGTATTTCTATTGCGCTCGAAATTGTGTGCAAATCAAGTGTTTTTAAACGTCGTTTAAACGTTTAAAGGTGTCCGTGTATCAAGTGGCCATTTGATATTTGAGGTCGCCAAAATTCAAAACTCAAGCTCAAGCTCGTCTTGATTTTTGATTTTTATTTCAGCAACAAAACAAACACACAAGTTGGCAGTTTTGATTTTTGATATTTTGCCGGTTTCAAAATCAAAAAATCAAACTGGACTATGATTGGCTGGTGCCTCTGAGGCCTTATTTGATGCCTTAAATACCACGTGACTTTGCCATGCTTTAGCGCTGCATGATGATTGGCCGTGACTTATTGCTAAAATAGGCGGAATTCATAATGCCGACAGCTGATATTCCAACAAAAGATTAAGTGTCTGTATAAAATGTAGTGGGTGTGTATAATATAGTAATGTGGATCGGATCGGCAGCCAAAATTACCTACCTAATAAAATTCTAGCAGGATTAAAAAATAAGTAGATTCGCTATATTCTGAGCCAGTGACCTGATAAAATTAGTCCATGCCATTATTTCACATTTGTCCGCATTCTACACCCCAAGTGTGCGTTTTCAGTCCTCTTATTATACCTCCAGTAAGCTTCGTTCTGCGTCCGCTGTTTGTACGGGTCCCGTCTGTCTGTCGGCATTATGAATTGTTTTCAGCTTATTTTAGCAATAAGTCACGACCAAGCAGCATGCAGCGCTAAAGCATGGTAAAGCCACGTGGTATTTAAGGCAGCAAATAAGGCCTCAGAGGCACTAGCCAATCAGAGTCCAGGTTGATTTTTGATTTTGAAACCGACAAAATATCAAAAATCAAAACTACCCAACTTGTGTGTTTGTTTTTTTGCTGAAATAAAAATCAAAAATCAAGATCTTTAGCTTGATGTTTTGAAGTTTAGCGACCTCAAATATCAAATGGCCACTTGATACACGGACATAAAGGGTTGGTGTAAACGTTTTGCCAGAGAATGTACGCAAGTAACATTCAGTTGCATCAAGAGTACATAATGGTATCATAATATTATTATGTACTCTTGGTTGCATAAAACCACAGAAAAAATAGAAAATGAAAGAAAACAAGCGGGGAAATATATTTAGAACTCAAGCGTGGTCTTCTTGTGTACAAGAATTGTGGGTATTAGGGATAACTTGAACCAAAGTTTTGAAACACAAACTTAAATTATACTAAGCTTTTATATATTATGTAATTATTTCGTTACCCGATAGTGGCTTATACTTTACTTTGTAAAAGTTCCATTAGAATTTAAATCCCAAAACATATCAAGTCAAACTAGAGGATAATTTCTTCCGATTTATTATAAGGTTTCATCTATTTCTCAGAATGATAAGTTTGGATTTTCTATGACTCTTTTTCCGCATGCTTTGTAATATAAACCTGATTTATAATCAACCCACTAGGACAGAGATAAACAGCTTTCGTCGGGAAGTTAATTATCGAAGTTAGAAAAATTTACACCTACACACGTCGCTTAGACTACATGAGATCCTTAATTAAGCCTTTTTATGGAACACGGGGCCGCCTTCTAGAAAATCGGTTGTTGTGCAAAACCCACCCTTCAATATGCTTTTTTCAGAAGTTCTGGTAGTTTCTGGAGTAGTCTTATTAGAAGGAGCTTTCATGCGAAAATCAGGAAATAGGTTTAATACGGCCTGATAAGGAAGTTCAGCTTACGGCAGTCTGGCGCAGTGATTCTCTGGGCATGACTGAGACTTTGATGCGGAAGAGCTGGGGTTCGAATTCCGGCTGAACTAGTTTCTGTTTTGCAAAAATAAAAAATTCTCTGAAAAAAGTTGAGGGATTGAACTCCAGCCAACAATGTCTATACATACACAGTTGTGAAATCAGATCAGTAGACATATTTTCTCAGTCATCAAAAAGAAAACTGTTAATCGGCATAACTTCTCAAACGGATCTCACAAACTACTAGTTGTCTTAGACCCAGAAAATTAAATGTCAGCATCTTAATTATCATTAATTAGAGTATTAATTATTCTAATCTTAAAGTCAGCTATGTCAACTCTAGGTAGTTTAGTTTCTCTCCTGCGAAACACCTATTAACTCCTACAAACATTTTCAAAGCTACAAAGGCTCACATGCAGGGGTATATATGGCAATATTTTACCCCGTAAAGGAAGTTAATAAAGCTTTCCAGTATTATGTAGGGATTGTTCTATCCATTTCATTTTCTGTAGCTGATTAAAAGGACAGGCTCCTATCTTTTCTAGCAGTTTCTTATCCCTTTGCGAATGACAAAGGAGAGTGATAACAAGTTTCTAGTCTTATCAACGTGTCGCCAAGAGTATAGAGCCGGGATTGAGCCTTGGCTAGTCACTAATCATTCCTCCTTCAGTTATTCTCCGACTATGCCCTTCTCTACGGCTAGTGAATCCGGTAAGGCCTCTATGCCTGTGTCGTCGTCGTCGTGAATTTCTGTTTCTGGCAAGCTTTATGTTAAATGTCAGCGGTTCACGTGAACTCCGAAAGGTTGAAATCAGTGTAATAAGCTTTTCCTATCCTTTGGATGACAGCCAACTGAGACTGGGCTTATTCTAGTGGGGGGGGGCGCCCATAAACACGCTTCCCCTCCAAAATCGTCCCCCCCTCCCAAAATGCCCCCCAATTGCGGTTGCCCATTTCGGGATTTTTAGAGTTTTAGTCGATTTTTGCCTATTAAGCGGTATTTTTGCACTCAAAACGAACTTTTTTGGCGATTACTATAAAAATAGCGCAATTTTTTGCATGTTTTTAGAAAAAACTTAGAAAAATTCCCCTCCCTCAAGAATGACTCGCCCCCCAAGGACCCCCCAAAGAGCCCCCCCAAGAAAAATTCCCTAGAATAAGCCCAGTGAGCGGCAGGGTGGTTGTGTCTTTGTTCTCCCCCCCCCAGTCCGAAACCTGAAACCCTGAACCAGAGATTTTGTATGACCATAATTTTGAGCACGCCTAATTCAATTTTTGTTACATTTTTAAAAATTAGCTAAAATGAATATTTTTGAATTCACAAGAGAGACTGGAGGAAACGTTTAAAGCGAAATCGAAGTATACCTAGCTACATATGTTAGGAATCGGCTGCTTGGAGAAATTGAAATCAGAACAGTAAAGATCTGGAAAGTGGCTGAGTGGTAGCGTTCCAGCGTCCGCCTCTGACATCTTGCGGTTCGATTCCCACCTTAAACTTTTTTGTTAACTTTTTATTTTTAATTTTATACATTTTTATTCCTGATTTCAACGTTTCACGATTTCATGCACTCGTCCATGCACAGTAGTGCACTCTTGCGAAAGTTATTGTAGCACTTTCGGTTTGCTGTTGTTCTTTGCTCGTTGTCGGCGTATTGTGGCTTGGTGTGGCAAATTATGAACATGCTAATTTTAATTTCTGCACTTTAATACAGACAATTACATCTATGTTTATATACGTATTAAATTAAATAGTTGAAGTATTAATAGTTGAAAGTACGGAGAGATTGTGTGCGTGCCCAGGGCAAATGTTGTTATTTTTTATTTATATTTTATTCATTTTATTTATGCTTCTGCGTCACAATATGTTGCGTGTCAGTATTAACTGCGAGTTAATTATTTTCAAGCTTAATTACACTATAAAGTAAAGAATCCGTCTACTTCTGCGCAGGGTGCGAGGCCGGGTACCCGAAAGCCGGGCAGGAAGCCTAGCCAAGTCTGGGCTAGAATTAAACGTACAAAATTTAGAGTTAAAGCAAATTAGCTCTCTCAACTTTACTTGAGATACAATGTCGTTTAAAGTAGGAGAAGAACTGCCAACAGCCATAAAATATCTAATGTGTCTAGAAAAACGCACACATGTTTGTATTTAGTTGACTCTATGTTTGCTCCCAAACAGCTATCTAGTGCGCAATTTTGTGTTCCCTATTTACAATTTACTGGCTTATGTATGTGTGTACAGCTTTGAGGCACTGTTAGTAATAAATTTTGGAATAGCCATTTTATTCGTTATATTTTGTTAGTTATATTAGATATAGCTGTATCATATTTGTTAGTTGTAGTTGTCAGTTATTAGTTAGATTTTGTTAGTATATACATATGTATATACTTTAAGCCAACAAACCGTACTGCTAATTAGATTAGGGCATCGATTTTGTTTTGCCCATATTTTAATTACAACACCGATTTTTATTTTCGTCACTACACTAAATATTGTGCGCCAAAGTAAACTACAGTCGTGTTATTAGATTTTATTAGGTGCTTTAAACATTAGGGGAATCTCTTTCGTGGACTAAAACTAATTCAATCTTTCTATGTATCATTTCGATTTGTATTTCTCACTCTTAAAACTCATTGCTAGTTCAAAAAACTTACTTTTATTTTTACTTTTTCAGATAATTCCAATGCCTATTTTGAGAATCCAAATTATTTGAACAATCAGCAACAACAACAGCAACAACAACAGCAACGTTTACCGCGACCTATCCTACTAACCAATAGCGTTGACGGTCGATTATTGATTACATCATCGCCCAGCCGTATCGATAACAGTGATCTGATATCGGCTCGATCGATTGATTTATCCAGCTTTTCCTTTGATCGCAATCAGAGCACCCCTCATCGATATCGTACTGACTATGCATCGTTGGATGCAGTCGAAATGGGGGTCCCCTCGAGCCCCCTGGTTCTGAAAACCCCTGAATTTTTACCCCAGACCTACCAAGACTACCCCGAGGAAAGCTTCAATAGAATCAGTTTAGTGGAAAATAGTGAACACTCCCTCCGGCGCAGTTACAGTGACTATAGTCATGGTCTAGCGTCCCTGGATAGTCCTAATCCTAATATAATCAGTAATAACAACTACCCCAATCCTAGTAATAGCAACAGTAATAATAATAACAATAATAATAATAATAGCAGTTGGACTGGCCTTCTAGCAAAGTCAGCCAGCAGTCAAGACTCCCTTCTCAGCATCAACTGTCAACGGTACGGCAAGTTTGACGAAAATAATCCCACGAATATGGCCGTGGACTATTCCCCGCACGACTTTCGTCACAGTTTCGCGGTCATCGACCAGGCCTCCCGATCCGGGTCCTACACTCCGGGCGGGGGCGTCAGAGTGCGTCAGGAAGGCGACACAACGGTTATGACGGAGCATCGGGACCCCTACTCCTTCTACTGGCAACTGGATCAGGTCCGACGTCAGTCGCCCCCGCCAGCCAGACGCCCGATACCTCAGAATGAGAATGTCATTGAGGAAATTGAGGTGGAGGAGACACCGTAAGTTACAGATAAAATCTTAATAGGTTTGGGCAGAGTTAAGTTTGTCAAATCATGGATGCTTGAATTGGGGTGTTCGAAGCCCAATCGTTTAATTAAATTTTTGAGTGTGAAATTTGTTACAATGTAGCCGTAAGTTCCTACAGACTACAGTGCTGTGAAATCTTAATGAGTTAGCTTAAGTTTGTCATTCATTCATTGATTTTTGAATTGAGGGTGTTCGAAGCCTGAAGGTTTTGTTAAATTGTTGCGTGTGAAATTTGTTACAATAGACAGGGTTTGGCGACGCTGAATGAGTTAAAAGAGTTAAAATTAACTGGATCTTTTTCGCGCACAGGTTTAAACGACTTCCATTTTAACTCGCCTGCAGGGTTAAATCAACCGTTTATGAGAGCGAGCTTCGTTTGTGAGCTACGCTTTGAATTTGGATGGTGTTCCTGAACTGCATTAGTCATACCTGAAAACGCTCCATTAAAACTAGCCAATTAATTTGTAATTTCGCTCAGAAAATAATAGTTTTTCGCTCAGTAATGCTGATTCCACTCATGCTTTTCGTGTATTCTGCCATACCCCCAGAACCTCGAACAATTTCTCACTGTTGTCACTTTGGCTGAGTTTAGTGTTTCCGATAATCCTACTCCTTCATCCACGTTCATGTTCCGCTTACCTAAAGAACGCTAAGCTTTCGGACCACGATTTAATTCTTATTCGAATTACCAGTGTTAGCAATTGTTTAACTGCACGTGTAATTTGATGTTTAATTAAGTGTAAACATTTTCGTATTTTTTCTAGAATCTTTCGACAGATTCAGTCACCGGACAGTCATGACAGCGGAATACAGGTGGAATATTCGAGACCCTCGAAACCGGTCAAAAAGATGACGGAAAAGTGGGAGGAGAGAGCCAAGGAAGACGAACCGCCGAAACGAAAACTCCCACCTGGTTGGGAGAGACACGAAGGTTGGTTCAGTTCAGTTCCGTTTGAGCTAAATTGGTTAAATTGGTTAGATTGCTACAGTAAACAGTTACGTAGCACTAGAGATGAGCACGGGTCGGATTTTTTCGACCCGGTCCGGCCCGGCCCGGCCCGTCCCAAAATCTTGCTCAGCCCGGCCCGGCCCGGCCCGCCAAAAGAAAATTTCCAAAAGTTTACTAACAATTTTATTTCAAAGGCTTCAATGCATGGTGAAAACGCTAAATTATGCTACGAAATGTTAACTTTTGCTGTAAATTAACCAGAATGCTTAAATATTTAGCTAATTTTAGTGATTTCACAACTTTTCGAGGATCGATCCTTCCCGTTTCGGCCTGCTCCGGCCCGCAGTTAAAAACTTTTTCAGCCCGGCCCGGCCCGGCCAGCTCCAAATCCTTGCTCGGCCCTGCCCGGCCCCTGGCCGAAATGCTCATCTCTATTTTACGTAGCATCAACAGAGGCTGGGGAGGATTATTTACTTGATCAAAGAAAATTCCAGTTGGCAACGTCCTGGTCAAAACCCGATTACAACTACCGACATTAATCTGAATTTAAATTTAATTTAATTTAATTTAATTTAACGATATTGATTGAAAATAATGCAGCAACTCTAGCAAAATAATTGCTGTGTTTTCTCAGCTCCGTAGGTTCCAATTTCCACACCTCTATCTTCTCAATGCGATCTTCAACTATGAATGCATACTTGCGGCAAAGCATATTTTTCACGAAATATAATGTTTGAGTCACTTGTTTTTCGCTCCAACGCTTTGAAATTTTATCATGATAAAGCTGCAGTTAATCATTAGCGTAACTTTAAAATTAAATTGCGCTTAAAGTGCTCTTTGGCAGTAGTGCTATTAATTTAACCAAGCTAAGAAAATAGCATTGGCAATCGAAGCTATACCAGCCAAAGTCACAAACTGTTGAGGTTTAAAGGAATTTTAAAGGAATAAGATTATAGCACATTCGTCTCCTTAATATTTCTCGGCTATTCCTGTTCTATGCTTTAGTTGCAATCAGTTTTCAAATCTTTTTTATTGTTTCTCTACCGACTCCTTCTATACCAAACCTTGTAATCAGTTTTTTAATCTTTTTTAATGTCGGAAACCTAAAGTCTGTGTCAAAACCAATCATTTAATCAGGCGCCAATGTCAGCGTAAACGTCGTAACAGCTGACGCGCGTTCGTCACTTTGCTCTACCAACTTTCCCGCTGTCCTTAAGATAAAGCCTGTTGGAACTGAGGTTTTTTTGGTCAATCTAATTAAAAGAAAACCCTTCCAACGCTTTCTGAAGGAGAGTTTTCAGGCGTAGGTGTATCTGAGACTAAAAAGAAGTTTTTTGCTCAATAAACTATGATACTAGACTGTCCTCCAAGATATACTGGGAGAAATAGGGTCCAATTTTTTCAGACATTTCGATTTTCATTTTGATATGATCTATCTGTAGTCGGTGCAGACATGACCGATATATTTAACGGCATTTCCCATCCCATAACCGAACTAATTTAATAAGTTAAATGAATGCTCTGATCTGCTATAAGCCCATACATAATAATACAAGCTAAAAAAATAAGAAATTAAGCAAGACTTTCAAACATGAGTTCCTAATGTTTGTAATAACTTTATGACAAATTTTCTTCTGCGTAATTTCCATGCTAAATTGTCGAAATCAAACTCGTCACATTTATTATTAATACACTCTTGAGAGTTTATACTTAATATATAGATCAGACCAATCGCTTAAGGTTAACATCATGTTAGCCAGTATATTTCTGAAAAACCTTAATAAGACGTCTCCCTTCCCCCAAATTAGATTAAAGCTGCAAGCAAGCTACTACCCGGCTAAATCAGTTTAGCATGTTCGTTATCCGGGCTAACATGTTGGTTCATAGTGTATAGTATATATTGTGTGTATAGCATATACAGTATATAACTGGTACATAGTGTTATCTCTACGCGTTTTGTACAAAGAGCAATGCGGAATCCTAAGTGTGCCTGAGACGATACCAGAATGTATGTAGTCTCAGTAGCTCAGCAATAATCATACATCCCACA